>JAPMOQ010048154.1:1988146-2004703 GCA_026543055.1 Argiope trifasciata
ATTTGTGCTTCAAATCGTAACATATCTCTCGCATTTTTAAAATATTGCAAAGAGAAGAAAAGTAAAATTCCTTCTTCTTCTAAAGCTTTTAAGAAATTTATATTTATACATGAATTATTTGATACGAATTATTCTGAATTGTTATTCATTATTTTATTTATATACCCTAAATAACAGCTACATAAATAATAAATTTAAAATAAAATAACTGTCATTAATTTGATTTTTGTTATTATTTGTATCTGTATTTAATAAGCATATACTAAAACGACAATAATTTGGTTTTATAAAGAAACTTCACAACATTACTAAACAACATTGAATAATTTTATGTTTGGATTATATTTTTGAATTCTTTTAGTTAAGTAATATACCTGCACAAGTATATATACAATGAAAAAAAAAAACAATTTTATAACAGACCAATATTTTGTGTCTATCAGTAGTTAAAGTTACATGTCTACAAGGTTAATATCAATATCGTTCTGAAATTTGAAGATCACAGGAAAAGTTGCTACGGAAAAAATAGTTTCAATCAATCCATTTCAGCGATGTAAGATGATGGATGAAAATTGAGGATAAGGCATAGGAAATAACATTTGTCAGCGTCTTTATCTAGATTCATTTTAGAATGATTACAACTTTTAAAAAATGGAACAAATTGGAACGACATTTTGAAGGATTGATGTACGAAAAGCATGAGAAATAAATTTTAAAACTTATATAGCAACTCGCGTTTTTATTAGAAACGAATGAATATATTCTTTAGGTTTATAAAAAGAAAATATTGATTCCGAATTTTTACATAGAAAATTGATAACGATAATTGGTTTCAAATTTTCCTATAGATATATAGGTAAATATCTTAATTTTTTCGATATGTAAATTTTTTCGACATGTTTTTGTTTCAAACCATAAAATATTTGAAATAATTAAAAAAATTAACACAGTATTTGAACTCTAAAACTGATATAATATTTATAATTTCAGTTAACTCTCTGTGTTGCGAAAACTATTTTAACATTCATTTTATACATAACTAATTTGTATCCGTACTGTCATGCTGAGAGTATGGAAATTTTTTGGAAAGTACTTCGAAATATGGCATAGAGCCTGAAGTATTTTCTATAGTAAAAATAATATTTCGATATTAAACAGTTTCATTTTCCTCGAGCATATTTTTAAAATATATGTTTGATTTAATCAAAAAAAAATCCATTAGTCGAAATTTAACCCCTTCTGTTTGGAAGAAGAACATCATTCTATTCTAGCAGACAATGAAAAATTAGGGATGTGCATACCAGTAATAGGGAAGAATTAGGAATAAAATGAATAGTACATGATTTCTAAATAAGTATGAATTATATAACTTTTAATTATTTATAGTTCAAAAATATTTGGCTGTGGAAGCTTTTAAAGGCAAAGTTACAGAAAATATTTAATTAAAATTTTATCGACCATTATTCCTGAAAATCCGCTGATCGACAAATATAGTTATTAAAAAACGAACTCTGCAAAATTACTTGCTCGAATAAGAATCAGTAAGAAAATTATGAATAGTTAAAATTAATACTAATCACAGAAACAGTAGAATTATTTAGATGCAATACTTAAAAAAATGTGCAATCAGGTGAGCAAAATATTATATCATTCAATTGTATAATTTCAGGAAAGTACTTTTTTTATTAGTGTTAATGGCTAGTTTAGTCCTTCAATGAAGATGGCAGGCATTCGACGCAGTTTGAGAGGCGCAGTATATGAAATATGTCGCTGAATTTTCCATCCTCTGTAGGTTTCGACGCGCCTTTCTTTTTTTATTTTATTATCTTCAGTAATTTTATTAGAAAGAGATAAAATGAAATATGAAAGAAAAAAGATGGCTGTTTTTCATAATGAATTCCAAGAATAAAATTTACATAATCGGAAAATCCCAATAAGTGATATAATGTTTCCTGTGTAAGCAATGAAAAAAGAGTTAAAACTTAACATATGACGGAAATTTTTGATTAAAAACACATGGTAATACATTGATAATTGTAATAATACAATAAATAATCCATAGTAATACATTACATTCTTATTAAAAAGGCAAAAACGCATTACACATAAAAAGTGGGAACAAAAGAGCTCCAAATATTTTACTGTTGCATTTTAAAAACTGCTTTTGTAGTAAAAAAAATTATATAAAAATTCCCACAGGTATTTTAATGATTTTTGGTGTTTTCAACTACTTTTCTAGTCATCCTTAATTATTTTACACAGTAGTAATGTTTTGACCGAATACTTTGTAACTTCCGTAATACTTTGGGGAACTCGAAATAATGCGATCATGATTCATACTATCACAAAATTTTCCATGTAATTTTAATCGCACCATAAAACAAAATCTGATATAATTGAAACGAATAAACTTTATATTGATCCGTATATAATACAGTGTAATAACGTTTCGCAAACGCGTATAAGGTTTGCTCAAAAATCGTTTCCAGGTAAACTTCCGTGATTTTCAAATAATTTCCCATGAGCCACATGGAAGTCTCCGTTTATTGCGCTTAGCAATCTTGATCACATTTTAAATCACCTGCACAGATTTCAGTTCTATCTTTACGACGATGGCGAAACTGTTAGCTTAAATCTCCTGCAGCCTGCCCTAAAATTTATATCATAGAGCAGTAGATTAGAGCAGGAGGAAACTGCAGTTTCTAAGTCGCAGAAAACATGAGATGACTCAAGCTAGTAATACCAGTAATCTAAAATTTATGTCGTTAAAAAGGAAGTTTTAGTTTCATCCATTTTAATTCCTTATAACACTGATGCGTTTTATATTTCTAGAATGATTGTAAAATTTAATGTATTGCATTAATACTATTTCTAAATATGTAACGATATATTTGAATGAATAAAAATATACAATTTATCTGGTGATTAGTAATTATAGCTTTTTGTGTTTATGACATGTTTATCTTAAAATTTGTTTATAATTTTGAATAAAATAGTATAATCAATTCGAATAAATAAATTATAAATTGTAAATTATATGTATATTTAGCAAAATATAATTCACGAATTACAGCTTTTATAAATACAAATCTTACATTTTATATACTTTTAAAGAAACGTTTTTTATTTTATATATTTACATAATTTGTAATGCTATTGTCTACATAGCTACAAAGTGAATTAAAGGGGATAATGGCAGGTATAGATAATGCCTGTTATGATCATTTAATGCACAAACAATTTTTATAATTTAAAAAAATCAGATTTTAGTATTTGGTAGATGGGATTTCTAGCTCTTAACAACACTGAAAATCTTTTCATTTTGAAAATGGTGCAAATCTATCACAGATTTAAATTATATTTGAGAAAATATATTACAACCAAATTAAGCACTGGTTGCTGCAAGCTGAAGTAAATGTGGCCATTTAACATCATGTCTGAATTATAAGGAGTTTCTATATAAATGGTTAACTATATGCTGAGTCTCGTTTACAAGGGATGCTCCATACAAAATGTTCTTCAAATCTTCGATATAAAAAAATGCTAAATTTAAAATTATCGATTTCTCTTCACAACGTGGGAGACCAAGAAATTTCAGAAACATAAAATTATCTTTAAAGTATAAAAAAAATTATTATATCTGAAAAGTAGAAATGAATTATGGATTCATCATATTTACCTCTCATTCATCATGTACATTTTAAAATGTTAAATCCTGAATAAAATTTAGATTGATTAAATTCAAATTAATTTTACTTGCATATAAACTAAAAATGCATAATTTCATCGAAATTCTTGATAAAACTGAATTTTATTTGGTGTTATATTTTCTACAACATTCTTTGTTTTGTTTCATTTTTTATTAGATGATTAAATATTTAATAAATTTCAAATTTATTTAGTTTCTACTACTAAAAAATCGACAGATACAATTAATGTCTTTTCCAGTTGAATCAATGTTTACAATAATTTATTGCAAGTGAAGCAAGTTCATTTAGTTATAATGAAACTCTTATTTTATTAAACAGCTCTATAAATACACTTGGATTATAAACTTACATTATTTGGTATCTCAAAATACAAATGATATATATATATATATATATTAATACTTGCCAATATTTTAAAATTTATTGCAATGCAAACTTTAAAATATCTCGGAATAACAATAAATGGACTTGACCCATTTTCAAAATAAAAGGCTCATATCTTTAACTTCATAGAAATAGAAAAATTTATGGATTTTTTTTTATTTCCATTCATTTTATTATCATTTTCCTCATCATTTATTTCATCTTTATTTCCATCTTAGTGTATCAAGTGATTTTCATATTATCTGGTTCATTTAGTGATATGTTATATATGATATTATGATTTCGTATTGCTTACATTTTGACGATTTGATCAATTTATAATAAACATACTTTGAATTATTCAAAATACAGAATATCTACTATTTTCTGAGACATATAAAAATGGTGAATCCAAATTTTATGTAGAATCTATGCAGTTACTATTAAGAATTTTACAGTACTTCTCTGAATAATAAATGAAAAATCATAATGAAATATTTTTAAAAAATATTTCATTGATGAATACATTGAAGAAATAGAAAACACTAATAATCGGCAGGTGAGCGATTAGTTAAAAGTAGACGAGAAATTGCTTTTAGACATGTTTTATAAGAACAATTTTATCCAGAAATAAAGTATGGCACAAAATGAAAGTTTTCTACTTTGTTAATTTTTGGAACTGAAATTAGAAAGTATTGTCAGAAAAGTAGATAATAGGTTTGGCATACAAAAAATGTTTGCGAATTTAATATATTCTTTTAAAGATAACGATCAATTCTTTTATTTCTTTGAAAAAAGAACCTGAATCATATCAGAATTGTTGTTTTCAATGTAGTTATTACAATTGCATTGTTCAGTTAAATTGCTTGCGAAAGAAGTCTAATTTATGTCTTTTTCTGTTCCAAGTTCTTTGTTATTTTAAATGACAATGATTCTATTTTCAAGATAATAAATTATAAATGATAAAAAATATTTTCTTTTCATTAGGTAAATATATTTTATTGTAATTGTTCATTTGTATCTTGTGTATTTCAATATTAATTCATAAAAAAGGCAAATAAAAATTTGGAAGCCCTTTACATAAACATCTTTTGAATTTTATTTTTCTGCATTTCAAGCTTATGTAGTTGATTATATTATTCTTGATTCTCGTATTTTTAATTTTCTGGAACATTTGAAAATGTTCAACTCAAATTAAGATCACTAACCTAAAAATAACGTAAAAAGGATGAATTTTGTTTTTAAATTCTTTTTGTTGAAGATAGCATGTTTATTATTTATTACTGTGTTTTCAAAATGTTCAATTAAAATGTTTCTCTAAAATTGTAATCCCCTTCTTTCCTTGGAGTTTATGAAATAAAATTTAAACAGTAATTCACAATGATATATAAACTCAAGCATTAAAATGAAAAATAACAATAATTAAGGTCGTTGATTATCTATTGTTTCCTTCATATCTGTTAAGATAGTATTTCAGTTGATATTCATGTTTATTAAATTCAATTTCAATAACATCTTTATACAAGTATTCTAAAATTTCGTACCTGAGGAAAATATAATATTTTGCTGGATATAGCATAATTGTAATTTTATTCTATATAAAACTAGGAAATGAATCAGCGAAAGAATAATTACATGATACTATTGTTATTAATTACATTAAATAATATAATATGCCAAATAATAAACATGAAACATTATTATAAAATTTTATTGGATTCTTTTTCTTATTGTTTTATCAAGTTAGTTCTTTCAATATTTGTTCTAATTCTTTTGGGGTTTCCTTATGAATTCTTATTTATAAATATATTCTGCAATATTGGTTTATAAAAAAAAATGAAAACAAATCTACCAAATGGAGTTCAAAATATTGTAGAAACATGAGGCTCTGAAAACTGTGTAAGAAAATTTTAATACAAAACATTATAAGAAGTAAGATCCTTACAAATACATTACAAGTAAAACTATGTTTTAATTTTGTTATGAATGAACTATGTTATGAATTAAAAATATAATTTGGGTTTGTTATTCTTTGTCTGCCAATAAAGCATTTGTGACTTTATTTTTACCAATATATTGTTTTATAATTTTATAAATTCATAGTAAATGAGTTAATAAAATTATATAATATTACTATACTCATATAACTAACATATGAAGCATTTGATCATTTCAAACTTCTGCATTCTTACGAGACTATATAAATTTTTCGGCAAAAAAGATTATTCTTCTGAGAGGTCATAACTGTAAGAATCTTGCCACTTGTGTTTTATTATCCGAAAAGAATTAAAAATACATTTTTTTTAGTTGAAATATTTATTAAGAAGCAGCTGGAATTTTACTTTGGTTCCAGTTAATTGAATTAATATCAAAACATTTTTTACTTCTTTCAAAATTAATTAACTATATATCTGGTGTATAATATTTTTTAACTTCAACTGAATAAATATTTCATGATTCTTTTAGTTATCACTAAACTTTTTTCCTAGATATATAGTTATGCACTTTTTACTAATTTGTTTTTCTGTGAAGCCATTTTTTATAATTAATAACTCATCTTTTGATAGTTGAAATCATATACATTTCTGTATTCTGATGCTTTTGCATTATATTTAATATTTTACATTATTTAATAGGCAATTGTTGAATTATACAGAATTTTGATTATATATCAGTAGAGCTTTCTATTAATAAATACTATCAATATTGATTTTAATATTTCATAATATATAAAAATGTCTTTTAAATTAAAAGTAGAAAGTAATAGAAAAATCTATTAATAGTACTCTAATAAATAATGCTTCCAAAACTATTTACATTAAATTTCTTTTAAGGCAAATACAAAATCATAGCCGATGGTTCACTCATGATAGAAAAAGCGGACCTGACTGATGGTAAAAAGAAATATAGATGTATTTGCAAGGATGAAATGGATAATGAATCTGTTACTAGCATACCGTGGGGACAACTTATAGTGACAGGTAATTAATTTTGATCACCTCCACTTTTTATACTTAGTAATCATTACTCAGATTTTTTCATTATTTCAATATGGCTCATTTTTTTCGCAGTGTGTTTCATTGGCTTATATTAAACTTCCGGTATTCAGGAAGATTAGTTATTGGTAATTTATTTTACAAAAGCAATTTTTTAGTGAAGAATCCTCTATGACATAATTTTTTCTTCCCAGTGCATAAAATATACTTATTTAGTTGCATAGTCGCAAATATTTCCAAATTGATTTCGAAAAATAAAACGTCCATTATACATTTTCTGATAACCAATTTCTTAAAATATTTAAAACATTTTACTTGTAATTTTAATTTATTTAAATTCTGCCTTCCAGATGTTTTAAATAACTTATTTGTAAGAATATATGTCAATTATAAAAAGGAAAAATATATTAAAGAACCATGATGAGTTCTTATTCTATTCTAAAAACGTTTTGTACATAATTGATAATTAAATTGCAATGATTTCTGTAAAATGAACAAGTTGCATATTAAGTAGCGATTTAAAATAAATTTCTAGAATCCGGAATATATAAATATATGGAAAAAATCGGTTTCAGAAAATAGATAGGTTAGTATAATCAGGAGGTTTATATTTGATGAATGTATGAATTTAACCATGATAAACTCCAGCTTCCAGATAATAATAAATGTGATAATTTTCTACATTTGAAATTATTCAATTCAGTATTATCGATTGCAAATATCATTCGTCAAAATGTTGTTAGTTTAATTAGAACTTGTTATTGTGATGTTAATTAAATTCAGTACTTGAAAGCTTCATTAGGAATCAAATGACGTATGCAATTAAAATTAATTTTCTGTACAATAGATTCAATACTGATATTTCTATGGCATAGAGTATCAAATATTCTATTACTACAATAAACCTGAATACATTTTGTGCAATAAATCTTCATATATGTACGACAAAATTTTTAGCTTTAGATATTACAAAATAATTTTTCAATTCTATATATTAATTTTTAGCCATGATTCACTTTTTATTTTCTATTTTTGTAATTTTGTTTAGTATCAAAATGGTACCTTATTTTTCAAAAAAAATTTTAATGGTTATTAATTTTTGTAATTAATGAGTATTAAAAGTAGTATATCCAGCTTTATATTTGGAAAAAGTAGACGATTATATCAAAAATCTAATTGCAGAATTATTATAAACACTATAATAATTTTGGAACTGCTTAAGCAATTAAAAAAAAACTACATGCAATGCGATGATATCGATCCGACTTAGAATATCCTTTAATTTTCATTAGTGTGATTTAAAAATTAAATATTTTGGGAGCATTTATTTTCGGCATAATTCGATACAAGCAACAATGACCTTAATTTGGAGCGGAAATTTGGCTACATCATGCGGCTACTATTAATTGTAAGTCGTCTTTATCTGGCTACTACCACTGGTACCTTTGTATGGCTACTATTTATAACATCTTGATCATGTTTGTCTATTATTTACAGATAATTGGTGCTAATATTTGGCGAAAACATAATGAAAATCAAAAAGTTTGATGACGTAATGTAATATATTTTAACTTGTAATTAGGAGTTGAGGTTAGTTGATGAGGACTAACAAAAATGTACCATATTTATTTCACTGTGCAATCATTAAAGCTGCCAAACATTTCTTATTCTTTGTGATTTTCTATATTTATATATCTAAAATTAAACTAATTTGATTTTAGAGCCCACAACTTTACAAGTACCGAGAATCCGCAGTGGAAGCCGAGAACATAATTACAAGGTTGGAGCAACGGTTGAACTTTATTGCATTGCTCAAGGGTATCCAGTACCTTCTTATACATGGTATAAACAAGAGGGAACTCGCATGTTGCCTTTATCGTCAAATAGAAGAATTCAAGTTCTAAGATCTTCTTTACTAATTCATAAAGCATCAAAAATCGATACCGCAACTTATGTTTGTGTCGCCAATAACAGTGCAGGGGAAGATCGGATTCACTTACAGCTGGTTATTTCAGGTACGTGGAATTCAAGTATTTAATAAATTCAGCAACCATACATTCTATTTAAAAAAATTGCAATAAATTGTAACTAAAATAAATAATCCTGAAATTCTTATTAAGAATTTTACAGAAAAATTTAACTATGATCTAACTCAGCATTTGATCTTTTATAATGCACAATAATCTCGATATGATATATCATTAAAATACGGTATATCTGACATAACTTTCAAGGACATAAATTAGTTTTTTGTATTAATATGTTAAAATCATAAAAAATTATATTAATAATTAAATATGAAAAGATCATAATTAAAATATAGATTTAAATTACGCTTTTATGTAAATTCGCCCCTAATAGTGAGATGTTTACTGTGAATTCGACCCTTTTTGAAATACTGAAAAGCAAATTTATTCTTCATTGTATTATGAAATAAAACTAATTTAACCTAAACATTGATAATCAGTCCCTTCCAAAATATAAAAAGCAAAATGTCTCATCTATTCAAATCTATTTTCTTCACGTAAGCGAAGAAATAAATAAGCTTTTCAGAGTTATCACACTATCCTATGATAAAAGCGTTTTTCTTTAGCAGAATAAACTTTAAAATTCATCTTTCGCGTAGTAATAGTTTAATTAGTATATATTTAATATGAAATCCAATCTTCTTTAACAGATTTAAACAAAATTTGAACACATGCTTTTCATTTTCTTGACAGATTAGCAAATAAAAATTTTTATGCCTTTCAAGAAAAGATAAAATGGAAATAAAACTAATTCATTGAAACTCATGTATATATAGAAATCATTGGTACTTTTAAACTCAACTAAAAATATTTTTATCACCTTATTATTAAAGATATTTGCTAATAATAAGAAATTTCATAATTAATAAACTTTCAAAAGTAGAAAAATTTATGTCGTCCTTATTTCTCATTATATAAAACTCAGGAGAAAGTCAATGAACTTTAGTCAGATAAGTAAAAAATTCTTGAAAACTAGCAAACATCAGCTTTCCGAAGTAAGTCCATTTTATTTAATTGAAAAAATATTGCTTTTATATAAACGTTTGCTTTCAATTTTTAAGAAACTCTTACCAGTTTCTCAATTTGAAAAAAGAAAAATTTCGCCACCATGATTGAGTACACGTTTTAAATACAAAAGATTTTTTTAACATATTTCACATGAAATACATATCTAATCTAAAAAATTTTCATGAAATGCTGAAAAGCAACTTTATTCTTCATTCTGTTATGAAATAAAACTAATTTAACCTGAACTGTCGTAGACAACATCGATATTCAATTCCTTCCAAAATATAAAAAACAAAATGATCTTTTCAGATATATTTTCTTCACGTAAGCGAAGAAATTAGCTTTTCCGAGTTACGCTATAGCACACTGTCCTGTGATAAAAGCGTTTTTCTTTAGCAGTATAAATTTTAAAATTCATCTTTCGCGTAGTAATAGTTTAATTTACTTTTGAAAGGGTCCTTCAAAAAAACTCCATAAAGACCTGTAACGAGTAGGGAGTAATAATGCGGGACTTGTTTGCTTACGGGACTTCATTATACAGCCACTCCACGCTTTCATCGCAAAGCATAAATAAAAAGTTATGCATCTTATGCATGAATTAAATTCTTTGAAGCAGCCATTAAGAAGGCCATTACTGCATTTTTAGAAGCGAAAAAAAATCAAATAAAAACATTTATTTTTTCCCCACGCCAAACTCATTTTATCAACTAGGTAAACACTTTATTCCACTTTCCACGCTTTCTGCTACACTTGGGGTAAAAGCAATGAAATCTCGAGATAAAGAAAAACAAAGGCATTTTATGTTAATGTATTGAATTTGTCTGTGAAGATTTTCAAGGAATTTTTCAATCAGTGGTAGCGATTTCATTTATTATGATTTGAAGAAACGCTTTCTTTCCTTTATGATTTTCTAAATAACTTTAATCCTTAAAGTTTCGTTTTAGTTTTTTAATAACTTTTATACGCACTTTATTGATTATTTGGAAATATATTTAACCGCATATAATGCTTATATTTCTTTAGAAATAATTTCTTTCTTTATCAGAAGGATATTTTAAATAGAATTAATCTATTTTTCAAGAATTTCAGCATTTCTTTTTATATATAAATCTAAAATAAACTCGTTCTACATGAGATAGATGGTATAGAAAATTATTTATTTCTACTAAAGAAGAAATATTTCTATATAAGAAAATTAATTTTAGCACCGCAAACAAAACTTTAACTTTTGCAAGAAAATGGAATTTTTATAAATTTTCAATAAAGAGAATGAAAATTAATAGTTAAATTCGAATATGATATGATGCAATTACTAAGTGAATTTAATGCAGTTATTTGCTGATTATATTCTAGACGAAAGAACCGATAGTTTAATTCCCATTTATTATCGAGCTAATCAAAATTGTTAATAGCTTATGAATTAACATATATTTGCATAATGAATTCATAATTTTTGTTTAATTTAAAATAATTTACTGTTTTTGATATATAGATTTTTTAGGTGATTTTTGCAAAGATATTTAAGTTGAAAGGAATAGAATCGATTTAGATGCGTGTGAATAAATTTATAATATATAATTGACAAGACAAAATATATAATTTTAAATGTTGTGCTAAGGTAATGATTATTTTAACATGAATTTGTTAGTTGTTACATAAGATCAAATACTATTTTGAACATAAACGGAGTATATTACTTCTTGAAAAGGAATATTCAATGAAAAATTTGAAGTTTTTTTCTTTTTATTATTTTAAAATTCATTTTAAAGTTTTAATAAGTGTTTCTGTTCATATACACTTGTCAGAAAATGCCACCGTAATCATTCTAGATAGAATAAAAGTACATTGAAATGGCCATATTAACTTAATTTTTATTTAAATTATTTATGGAACCATTTATTAAATATCAATAACCATTTCAGAAATATAACACTGATTATTTTAAAATAATAATAATAAAAATTTAAAATCACAAAAAAAGCTATCAGAAAAAACAATTGCTCAGAGATGAATAAAGTCTTTAAAAAGCTTCTCTGGGCTGTCAAATTTGAATATCTGATTGGATAACTTTTATGCCTTAGAGCTTCTGTAAGTCTTTTAGGCATAGATTAGACTAGTCTCGTGGTTCCACAAAAGAAATATTATTCCATAACATCATAAACACTCTTCAGCATATCTTTCGATTTTATGCAATGTTACTGTATTTTGTATTTTATTAAATTTCATAAATGTTCAGGCGTTTCATAAAAGTCTGGCGATTGTGGAGGGATGCTCAACTGATTTTTGATATTGCACAACAGTGAAAGCTTTACGTTGTGAGAAGTGTCTTTTGGATAATTGTCTTGTTGAAACGAAAAGTCAACGCCAAGGTTCAAATCTTGGGCATTCTGTTTCAAATTACTTTTAATGTGCTCAAATATCTCATATTATATGTGGAGTCTCTAAAAATGCGTCGCCCTAATCCACTTGCTGCCATGCATTTCCAAAAAATTATGCCACCGCCTTTGTGTTTAACTGTAGCAACATTATGATTAATATTATTTTGCGTCTCAAAAGCAGTACCTTGTTTGTACCTTGTCTTAGACGTGTTCTAACTTTCTAACTTAAACACACACAAAAAAAAAACTCTGTAAATAACTTATTTAGGCCAATTGAAATTCACAGATTACTTCTCAAAAAATGCACTAATCGTCTTGATTTTGGGGATCTATCATTTTTAAGCATTCGACCCTCTCAAGCAATATTCCTTGAATTGAATTAATTTTCCATGAAAAACGGAGAAGAACAGGAATCAAAGACATAGGTGATATCTTTCTGGCATGCCATCCCGCCTGGTAACAAGTTGGGAACAGTGCTCCAGCTGAAGGAAAACCTAATTTATTTCCAATAATTAAATTTTCTCTGTACTTTTTTTTAAAAAAATACGTGGAATGATCGGTTTAAAATACAGCTAATAAAATAAAGATAAATTATTTTTCTAACAAAAATTTTTAATAAAAAAATAAAAATAAACCCTTGGAAAAATGGTATTTTACAAAATGCCCTATATCTGAAAATAATAAATAAGCTTCAATTAAATTTTCAACTATTATTAAAAAATCAAGTTAAAAATTCATTTTAAACTTATTTAAGCCTATAGGAGTACACAGGTTAAATTTAAGGATTTTAGAAGCAAACGAAGTTAGGTGTTCTATGTAATGGAACACTGTGCTTCAAAGGGTTAAACACCAATGTATTTGTGCATATGCCACAGAAGTTATAGCATTCAATATAATATAAATACATAAACAATCAAATCTTAATATCATGTTTATTTAAAGCTAAAACTGTATTCTATATTTTATCTTTTAGTATTTACTTTGTTGTTATTCCTTTATCATTAATCTCCTCAACAATTTCAAAATTACATTACGATATTTAAATCAAATCTTACAAACCACTGAATACCTAAAATGCATTTCCCATAAAGGAAAAAAAAACGAGTATAATGATTTACGAAATGCATTTCGTTCTTGTATCTAGAAATTCTCTTCAAATTTTTAGTTTGAATAAAATGCATCGCTGTTTATGAATGTCTATATGATTGATTGGAACGGCGGGAAATATGTTGAGTTTCGCTTATATGTGAGGATCAAATCCCTTGAAGATAGGTTTTTCCGAAGCTTCCGACCGAACTTTCTCATAAAACCTCACACTTTTAAGCGGGAGATTTTGAGTGATAAAAAATATCTATCCTTACATCACTTTTTTCACGCAGAATTTTCATGGTGAGACTTTACCAAACCCATTCTTCTTGTTCAACTCATGCGGCGTTGAACATTTACTTTCCTGAGCACAATCAATAAATATTTCGAACCAGCTTCATGTGTATGTGTACTGATATTTTTTTCTTCCCTTTTCCTGCTCCCTCCTCATCCGGAAAAGGGCCCTGTAACTTTTTTTATATTTTTACTTCATAGTATATTTAGAAAATAAAAAAGGGAAAGAAATGGTATTTTGGAATAATGGCGATGAAGGTAATAGCTGGTGGGAGTTGAAGTCCGTAAAGAATTTAGCTGCTCAACCGTAGTTTAATGCCGTTGAAAATATCCTCCGATTTTTTTTTTCCTTTTTTGTGGGGAAATATATGCACGGAATGGTTGACGACCGGAAAAATTCCTAGGAACAGGAGTTAAGGATCTATTTATTCCTAAGACGGAAAACAACTATGATGTCAAATACTGAAGTTACCATGAAGCATTCCAAGAATCTATTTCGTTTATTGATTGCAGCGTTTGGGGGTAGCACTGAATCTATTTAAAGTGCATTTAAAAATATTTTCCCCTTTTTCCTTTATCGAAATAAGGCGTCTTATTAAAATGCTATAACGTAAGTTGGATGCCTCAAATTATTCTACAGGAATTAGTTTTTGAAGTAGAATTAACAGACTTTTAAAAAGAATAGAGGTATCTGTACTACATTTTTCATGTGCAGTCGTCGGGAGTAAAAGTAAAATGTATCAACTCCTTTTATTTTGACTTGGACGTTTACTGGATAGTAGAAAATCTTCCCTGTTCATCAATTTTAAATTGTGATGTATTTCATTTAATTTCTTTCAATAATAATAAAAGGATAACAACAAAGCATATACAAATAGATAAAATGTAAAATTTAGAGTAAGCAGAGAGAGAGATTATCCGCTTTTATATAAAAATTATACTAAGATTGTACATTTAATATACGTAGAAAGAGATATAATGCCATAATTTCTTTGCATATATACAAATACATTGTTGTTTAAAAAATAAACATAATTGGAAATTGCCTGAATAATATTCCCTACCTAATAGTCTAATTTAATAAACATAGTTAGAATAGGGGAAAACGTGATTTGCTTTTGTAAATTGGTTATAGAATAAAAAAATAATGGGAAATGATGAATAAATAAATTTATCTGAATTTTTAAAAGCGTGACTTAACATATCTCAGAAAGAAAATGTTATTTTTTCATAAATTCAAGAAATAATGTACACATTTTTTAATCTATTGAATTAGCATTCATATAAATACAAAACTTCTTAAATGTTTGCTTTAATTTAGTATACTTATAAAAAACCAAAGTGTTAATAAAATAAATTATAAAATCAAAAAATATCAATGAAAAAAATAAATCATCGTTGAAAGTAGTTTTTTAAAAGTAATAATTCTAGAAATATGAAAATTAACTTTTACTCTTTAATATAACAAATTACTATTAACTTCTAAAAATTTACCATTAACTTCTAAAGTTCTTATAAATACTTTATTTTTCATTTGATTAAATTATTGGATCATAATTCTATAAATGTTCAGAATCTACAAACATAATATCTAATATCGAAAAGTTAAAAAAAAAAATAGACTGTTTATAATGAAAGTAGATAAGAAGTATTCAATGTAACCAGGCGGAATTTTTAAGACAGCCCCTTCTGATTAGACTCCAGATATCTCTTTCTTCTAATTTTTATATCAATTCTTTTCACTACCCATTCGAGGATGTTACTGTCTGCTGGGTCCCTCCATACGGCCGCATTTAAGAAATAATGCCTTTACAAGTATCGTGTGACTCCTCTCTACGTGTGCGACTCGGCTTTTATTTTCAGCCTCACTTAATTAGAGCTAATGGCCCACCTTCTTCCTCTGATCACCCTATCATTACGGATAAAGCTACAACTTTGGCAGCCCCACTTGCAACTTTTACCACAAGAACCTAGTCGATCGTTAGCTCTTACTCAGTTGTTAGGGCTAGAATTAGCACGCAGGAATGTTCGATTAAATTAGAACGTCCATTAGTTTTAGCTCACTCCCCTCCCTTGCTAATTCTTACTGTTCCAATGGTTACTTCGTATTTAGTTGCGTGTTCTTTCATCCCCTTACAGACTTACGGAATTTGTACCACGAGGGTGGGGGCGGTAAAGTGTCCTAAGTGCTTCTTTTTCAGATATATATATTTTTTCTCCTTTCTGGTCGGAACACAACCTTGACGCTGGTAAACATTTTTGTTTGTAAAGCATTAAGGGCACGGAACTGAGCACCAACGTCACCATGTTGACTCCCTTAATGAACCCTCAAGACATTTATCATGACTAAAAGCCTTGACTTATACCTGTCCTTTCTCGCTGTGAAGAAGTTTTTCAGCAAGGGAAGCACACTTTGAATATTCATGAGATACTTATAGTTTACTGCCTTCCCCTTTCCAGACAAATAACAAGGGAAGTAAAGTAGGTGGTATTAAAAAGATTAAAATCGCCTGTAAACACAGATCATGGTAATTTAGCAAGAGTAGTGTGTGATGTATAATTAATTCTAAAATATTCTGGTATGTAAATATTTTATTTTTTATTCAATAACCTGTATAACTCTTCCGTGCATAGTCTTGCGTGCTCAGTAAGGAAGATATAAAGAACTAGACGGTTTACTGAGCGAATTTTCTTT
>JAPMOQ010048154.1:2005103-2032447 GCA_026543055.1 Argiope trifasciata
CATAAATTATAAGCACATTATAATTTAAGTAGAACATAAATTATAATATGCTTGTAAGCAAATTGCTTATCTCTAAAAACTTGCAAAGTTTAATTTAACTAGATTGGATATTTAAATAGTTCTTAAAAGATTGTATTTAGTAGTGAAATTACATCTTTTTTAAAAAATAAAGTGGTCTAAATCATATTACCATAAATTATATATTTTTAAAAAAGAATTCACAGTATTTAATTGTGTTTAACGATGGCTTAATAATGCACTATTAACAATGTCATGAAATAAAAGATTATTTTATAATATATAGCGGCATAAAGACGATTTAACACGCGCTCAGTGACCGAACTGTCAAAGCACGCGGTCTAAGACAAAAGTTTGCGTGTTCGGTTCTCGCCATGGCTGTTATATCCAAAACATGGATTTTTAGTTTATCTCCTTAGTTATTGTTTCCTTATGCTCTTTAACATTCTAGACCTTTCTTTGTTATGAAAATCAACTGTTTCTCAAATATTATGTTGGTGTATAAAAGCTGATACCCCCCCCCCACCAAGTAGTGGGCAAGTTCTCAACCTTGTAAAGTTGCAAGTCTCTACTTTCCTTCAATAAACTTGTTTGTTAGTTTAAACCTGCTGGTGTGTTTATTTAAATCTTTGTGACAAATTTGGTGGAGGCACCGGGTGCCGATGTTGCCATTGTGGATAATTCTGAAAGTATTCACAGAAGTCTTCGTTTAAGAGGATTACACCCGAAATTTGGTTTCTACGTTCTAGAAAGAATCAGATAATGCCCGAAGATACGAAGCCGGTCGTGGTAACTCCTACCCACCAGTTGCTAAAGAGCCCATCAACCTTCCGTTTAGAACCTGGAGATGACCATCGGAAATGGTTTACAGAATACGATCGAGTGGTCAAGTAAAACAAATGGGAAGAAATTATGTGCCTTGCAAATGTCTATTTTTTCGTAGACGTTACTACGAAGCAGTGGTACATAAATAATTAAGATGCCTTGAACTCCTGGGAGAGGGCTTTAAATAAGCGTTTTGGCTATCGTCAGAAGTACATAAAAGAGGCCAAAAAGCAACTGGAATATAGAGCTCAAAAGGCAGGAGAGAGTACGTTGTCCTACATTCAGAGAGTATTAGGGCTTTGTCAAGAGACAAACCTTCGATGTCCGAAGACGAGAAAGTGTCGCACTTAATGAAAGGTGTTGCTAAAGATATTTACCAGTCACTCTTAATGAAAGAATTGAAGACTGTGGCTGGCTTCATCTATTGGTGCAACAATAGTGCAAGCATGAAGCAAAAAAGAGTTGGCCCAAGAAGATTTGAAAGACTACTAAACGTCGTATCTGTAGCAGTCATGTAGGACGAGCCAGATTTAGTGTCCCTCATCCGCAGAATTGTACAAGTTCATCGAATAATTAATCAAGCCGATGAGTTTCCGGATCCTTATTCCCAGCCTATACAGATCGTCCTCTAAGACGAATTTGAAATAGTTTCGGCTCCAGTTGCAATGTCTCCAGACACCCAACGACGTCCCACGTATGCAGCCGCTGTGAAGAGGAAACCTAGGGCCCTGTCCAGAAACAGAACCACAGCCATGGAAAAGTGACCTTTGGTGAAAGGCGGACAACAGAGCAGTTTGTTTTCACCCTGGACACGTCGTATGATATTGTCGTGTGAGGAAAGCCATTTTTGACAGTTATCGAGCCCACCGGCAGAATTTCGATGACGATGAATCTGAAGAAGAGTTTTGTCGACCAAGCCTCGTACACCGTTCTTCACCTTGTCCTCCTAGAGGCCGATCACCAACCAGTCGATCCGGATCACCGTGGCTATATCGTCGGTATCCAAGCCGCAGAAATGAGGAAAACTGAGCACTGTTACCGTTCGAGGAGTAGAGGCCGCATGTAATGAAAATCCTATGTAGACCGCAAAGATGACTGGTAACAAGCTAGACGTTATGGTAGATAATCAGCCGATCCATGCCCTTAATGGATTCGGGACCCTCATTTTCTGTCTTCTCTGATACGTTTCGTCGATCCTCAAAGAAAGTTATGTTTGCTGACGCCAAGAACACTATGCTGAAAGTCACTGATAGCAGTTTTGTTAATAGTTACTGTGCTGTGTCTATTGAGACCTTAGTGCTAAAAATAAAAGTTTCAAAATTAATTTTTTTGAACTCAAATAATCCGGCCAAAAACTTCACTTAGAAAAATATACCCAAAAAATGTCATATGGATTGTTTTTAAATCAGTAAAGATATTCGTAAATAAAATCATGTCTTTCTATGACTTGAAAAAGTTAAGCCCTACATTAAGAATTGTGTTTTCCAATCTGACTATATAGATTTTTAGAATTAAGCAACGGAAATTTGAAATTTAAGCAAAGAAGAAAATAAACAAAAATAATTTTTTAAAGTCTCAAGAATTTACTCAGATAAGAAAAGAAGCCCGGATAATCCATTTTTCAATTTTAAAATATTTTTTTTTAAATCTCGGAAAGTTATTAATTTTAATCATGAAAGCTCCCACTAATTATATTCCATTAAATAGTTTTTCACATTTTTAAGACAATAAAGAGCAATTTTTATTGGCATTTTGACCGATCTCATTTATTTCTTAGTTATTTGTGTTATTTGTATATTTAGCTTCTAGGTTCGTGTGACATATCTCAGTAAATTCAGAGTAAACTGGGTACTGTTGGTACACATTGTTCCTCTGATTATTTGAGATACTAATTACCTATCATCATATCTACTAAGACTAAATGCTTATGTTTGAATACAACTCTAAAAAAATGGCTCTAAATTCAAAAATAAAAATGATTCATAAAAATTGTTTCAAAACTTCTTTCGAAAATTAAAAAAAAAATTAACTGATACATAAAATACAGGAGACGAAATAGGACTTTCCATTTTAAATCCTTGATTTAATTTAAATTGTTTCCTAGGTTATATAAAGAATATTGATATGAAGGAAATGTATGAAAGTATTTGTCCTGCATGATATTATTAGAAACAAACAAAAATAATATTTTTCAGTTGTCAGTGAATATAAAATAGTTTAAGAAAAGCTTACATATCATTCTAAAAACGTTATTTAAAAAAAAAAACTATATATTCTTATATCACGTATACCAGGAAGAAATATGTAGGTTTAATATTTTAACTAAGAGCATTTTATTTATTATTATTACATCTTTTTTTATTTACTTACAGAACATTTAAGGTCATCAGTGTATCCAGAAAAATTAATCGTGAAAGAAGGAATCAGTGTTACGTTCACGTGCAACGTAACCGGCCCACAGATCACCTCATTAGTATGGACCAAAAATCTGAAACCTGTCATTACCTCTGCCAGAACGAAGCTCATAAGCTCTGAGGTGTTACAAATATATTCTGTCATGAGGGAAGACAAAGGCATGTATCAGTGCTTCGTCCGAAGTCATGACTATTCAAATCAGGGTTCTGCTCAGCTAAGCTTAGAAGGTATGTTGCCAGAATTGTTTTTGAAACAAATAACTTTGTTAAATCTTATAATTGCGGATTTTTGTAATTGAAGATAAGGGTTTCATTGTATGTTTATATGATTTTAGTTTAAAAAAATGTCTTAATATTTTGATGTTTGATTGATTTATGACTGTATTTCTTTGATAATTGTTATGAGTTTAATATTGCATTTTTAACAGAAAATGTGGATTCATTTGTTTTAAGCAAGAAGAAACTCCTGGAGATATATATTCAGTATATAATGAAATTTTGTATAAAACTAATTGAATATTTTGACTTGGCACCTAATAATTTGTAATATTATGGACTTCGTAAATTTTTATTTGTAAAAATATATTCAAATAGTTTCAAATAGAAATCTTAATTTCAGGTTTTCAAATTGCACTAATCTTTATTTCATAAACAAATCAATAATGCAAAGCATAAGCCATAATGCGAAACTGAAATTTTATAAGTCTTTCCATAAACGAAGTAGTAAACTGGCACCACAAAGCAGATTTTACAAAGTTTAAGAAATCGGGAGACAAAACTAAATTGTGGGATATATCACATAAATTAATAACATTATAGAAATTTTGAAACTTATCTTTTATAAAATAAAATAAAGTTCTTGAAAAAAAATCCACAGCTTGAAAGTACTGGATTGAACAGAGTATCTGTCGATTGCCTTGATACAAGTGATAACATTTTTAGTGAATCAAGTTTATCACATCTTATGGAGTGAATGATCGATGATTATTTACTTATGTGCTATTAAATTTCGATTTAAATCTAAAAGAATCTCTCGTTATTCTCACGGAAGCTCATACAAACACACTCTCTTACCAATGCTAACCTTACACCCCCTCGCATTCCTTGTATTTACTTCATCTCCTTTGAATGGAGGTCAGGAGCAGCTCCGTGGAGTTTAGAGGGATCAGGAAACGCATCTATAATTAGATGAAAAATAATGTTTAATGCGTATGCACTGATATTGAAACAAACCATAAAATCTTGTGATTTTTTAAAATTTGCTATAAACAAAATATAAGAAGACTACAAGAAGTTAAAATCTGCCGAAACGAACGAGTAATTGAAAAAAATAATGTATTGTGAAGCATTTATGAAGTTCTGACAATGAAAATTTAAAGTCATTTGTTTCTTTCAATACAATATTAAATAAAATATATTGTGTGATAATAAAATAAATATAGTATTAACAAAAATGCAATACTTTACAAGATGGAAAAGATACATTTGTTTTAAAAGTATGAATTAATGGGAGGTAATAGTTAATTCATGCACAAGTACAATGAATCTCATTAAAATATTTAGAAAATAATAGATATCTTTTTCAGCAAATGAAATGCGATTTTAACATATTTAGAAACATTTTAAAAGGCTCAATTTTCTTTATTATAACTTAAATAGTGCATGATAGGGTAAAATGAATATTGCAAATATTTTACTTTAAAAAACAGTGTCTGTATTAAAAACTTAATGTTTTTATGTAGTTTCGTTTTCTGGAATAGCGCAAAAAATTTGTGAAATTATATAAAACACTCAAATTCTTCAAACACAAAAATCAAACATTAATGAATTAAGGGACTGCAATGTTTATGCTAATTTCTTAAAAAAGAAATCTAAATTTTTTAAACACATTAAATAAAAAGATTCAATTGCTTTGTATATAGTTTTAATTTATTTGACATGGTTCAAGATTGAAATATTTTTGTCGGCCATTTTTTTCCGATCCCTTTTTCTTATCCCTCAACAATCAGGTAATTAATTTTGTAAAAATGAAGGAAATGAGCTTATAATAAATAATTGTCTTTAAATATTATTCAGAGTTTTCAGAATTAATAGAACAATATTTAGTTTTCAAGAAGATTCATTCTTCCATTTTTGTAATAACAAATACGAGAAATGAAAACAAGCTTATTTATTTAGTAAAGGATATTCCTTTAGATTATGAAAAGATATATTGTATTATTAGTCTTAAAAAAAAGGAACTCATTTATGAGTTCTGCGACAGTTTTGAGTTGCTGCCAAATGGATTTTTTCTAAGTCATTTAAGGATATTTTTTCGCTTTGTATCTTTCTGTTTGCATTAAAACAAGTAATTATCTTTCAAAGCTGTGAACAAGAACTAAGGACGATGCTAATTTTTATTCACAGACGAATACGCGAAGCAATAAATTTCATTAATTTTTTTCTTAGTAAATAACATTAAGTGTACCTTAATTCAATTCCGTAATTTATCGTCCGATATGAAAGTTAATGAAATTGATTCTTAACTCATTTTCTTTCCACTCTTTATTAAAACGAAAGAAAAGAATTATTCATCCTCTACAACTTTTTAAATAATTCTGATAACTTTCATAACAAAAACAACTTTAATTCCTAAATAATACAAGGTTAAATTATTTTTTCTTGATATTTCATTGATTAATTTGCAGGGAGGCTTTTCATTTTCTTCTGATTTTTTATTCCTGCATTAAAAAATGTAGCATATTAAATAAACAAATACTTACACTGAGTGGCCAAATTATTATGACCACCTGACAGCTTTATGTAAAATGAGCTATTGTGTCACAGTATTGTCACTAGAAGGTGAATTAACTGCGAAAAGGGAATGCAAGGCGAAACATCAATTGTATTGCTTTACGCGTGGATATATGTGCAAAAAACTTGACTTAACTGAATTTGAACGCGGAATGATTGTAGGCACTCGAAACGTCGGAATCAGTAGCAACAAAACGATTGCTTTTGGATAGTGTTGGAGAGCAGCATTTATTAATGTGAACAGAGATGGGATTACTAAGAAAACCGAATTTCAAAATCCGGCTTGTGGTCGTCACAGGCTACTGAATGCTAAAGCTGAAAGGAGACTCTCCAGAGTAGTCCACTCCACCAAAAGAGCAATAGTACATCAAATAGTGGTGAATCTTAATGCAAGGGCAACTGCAAAAATCTCTGAACGAGCTGTGCGGCCCACATTACATAGTATAGGCTATGGGAGTCGACGACCTGTTTGAAAGCCACTGCTATCAATCTGGAACTAGAGCAGACGTCTCCAATTTATAAAGGCTCATAAGGTTTGGACAGTGGGCGATTGAGAAAAGGTCATGTAATCTGACGAATCACGTTTTCAATCACACCATGTAGATGTCAGGGCTCACATATGGAGAAAACAGCGTGAAAGCTAGGAACCCAACTTCATTGTCACCATATTTAAAACTGGTGGTGGAAATCTTATGATTTGGGGGATTTTTCCTTATCATTGAATGGGTTCATTGATTACTTTAGAATAACATCTGAAATCCCAAGTGTGTTTAAGTGATCTCGGAGATAAAGTACATCCTGTTCTGTTAATAGTATGCCTTGGAGAAAATCTAATTTATAATTAAAGTTAAAAATTCTATGAAGAAAAGTAATGTCGTAGTAAAAGTAAAAGTAATTGCTATAATTCTAATCAATTAAACGAAATTGTTCTGAAAATCTGTATTACGATTTTCCAAATTTACAGAAAATTGCGCGAAATTATTGTGTTACCTAATATACATAAAATTTTATTTTTTCATATCACTATACATTTAATCTATTTTAGTTATTTTCATTAAATTTCTGATTTGTAGAATAAAAAGAATGTATTATCTGATTTATCTATTATCTGAATGTCTTATCTATTTGAAATATGAATTTAAATATGTATGAAGGTTATATTGATTGTTGATTTAAACTTTCATTTAAATTTTTGAAATCAATAAATTTTACTCAATTGATTAAGAAGTACAGTATAATGCATAACAATTTATAAACAGTAGAGGAATTATCTAGCTACAGAATAATAATGTAATTGTTTGCATAAAAATTGAAAAGCTCCATTTATCTTAAACTAGATATATATCAGTATGTATAGATAAAAATC
This sequence comes from Argiope trifasciata, assembly GCA_026543055.1. Taxonomy (NCBI): domain Eukaryota; kingdom Metazoa; phylum Arthropoda; class Arachnida; order Araneae; family Araneidae; genus Argiope; species Argiope trifasciata. Next base: position 2,012,520 of record JAPMOQ010048154.1, read on the forward strand.
CCAATTTTATCCAATCCAATCCCTATTTCTAATTCCAATTTTTAAAACTATATATAATATTACAAATTCTTTTTTAAATTAATTTTACTTTTTTTAATTTTTTTACAAATAAAAAATATTTAGTAGCCTACATATTTTTTAAAACTTCACTCTAAATATTTCCAGCTCTCCCCTATCAATCTCTATATGAATTACTTAACTAAAATTTTATTTTAAATTATCATTTAAATGTAAATGACACACTATGCATCGGATATTGCTAACTTAAATTTACAACTTTAAGTACCTTAAGTTTTAAACCTACAGGAATGCATGTTTTTTTTAAAAAAAAGAGTAATTTGCATAGCAAAATTTATTTATTTCGGAAAGGCGGCGATATTTCAAGTATCCTTATTAGTTATATGAAATTACACATAAAAATTAGATATTTAAGAGAGTGTGCTGAAAAATATTTCTTGGGGAGGAGGTAATATATTCTCCAAATAATTAAGAATATTTGAGCTACATTCTGGTGATATTAACAGTTTGTGAAATGTTTAATTATAAAAGTGCAAAACAATTGACTACAAAACTCACAAAAAATTTATATGAATTCTCTCTTACAGTGAGAAGTCAAAGTCCTATCAATATATCACTGATTTCAAAGATATGTTAATATTTTTAAGTGAAAAATAAATTATCGTTACAAAGAAGCTGAGCAATTCCTCACTTAAGTTTTATTTAAAAGCTAAATTATAATACAACAATAAATATAAATAAAAGTATACTGATAAAAGTCAAAACATATTAATGTCTTCAATATTAATAACATGCCTTTGAGTATTATTGTAAAGCTGGTTTTTCGTAAGTAAAAACCTTACCTTATCATAACGAACAATACTAAGTAAACTACGAGAATTATTCAAATTTTGTCCCATTGTATTCCTGTTCGAAAATGCTACTTACTTTGACACATGCCTTTGAAAAATAAACAGAAAACTTTACGTAAGACTTTTAACAAAAGGGAATGAATGCGCATAATTTCCTTTCTGATGCTAAGCTATTTCTTTCATAACCAATTCCAATGCATGGGAATTCACCTGTATTCCTTGAGCACTGAATATCAGAAAAGCGCATAATACTCAGATTTCATGCTAATTACCATACGCATGAAATTCCTGAATGCATATGCTCAAGGGAAGCCGCTTTGGCCTGTAATTTACATTCTGTTCGAACAATCGATTGCATTTTGTAAGGTCCCCACACTTTCACGAGTTGTACACAATTCAAAATGCTCAGTAATGGATTTTGAGGATCATAAATTATGTTCGATTTTTCGGCCTCTTTTGTAGAAATATAAGCTGCTAGCAAGAGTTTTCCTGTTTTCTTCGAGAACTTGATTGAATTTTTCTTTTGTTGAAAAGGACTTTCTTCTCCTTTCAAAATTTCGTGTTGGAACTGATCAGCTACTTTCTCAAAGGTTAACAGCATTTTCTATTAAAAGATTGAAAAGAAGTGCTTTGAAAGAGAAATAAGTACCTAATTTTGAAGCCTTCCTTTCCATAATTAATACGGAAAATGTTCTTTAAGTATATACATTGAAATAATCTTTTAGCTATATTTAATGTGTAAAAGACTTCAATTATATGAAGAAACCTGTTTGTGTTTTGGAAATATTCATTACATATTTTTTGTTAAAAACGTGTATATTAATGTTTTTACTGTTTCATTAGCAATACATAACTGTGCAAGATATCGGAAGTTTATTCTTAGAGTAAATTAATATTATGGTAGTCATAAAGAACATTTTGAATTTTTATATTTTTAAATAAGCCGATTGAGTAGCTGAATGGCCTTTAAATTTCGAAGAAGCTTTTCATTTTTATTATACACTTTTATAAAATTGCTGCCTATCTGTAACTCAGATTTCTATTATTCCAGTTGAATATTATGTTCTTTTTATTTCAATAATAGTAATTAATATGAAGTAAAGCGCTGTTGATGCATTTTTCTATTCAAAAAAAATATTTTTAATTTTAATAAAAATGTTTAAAATCAATAATAATGTTTGGAAACCTGCACTTATACAAGCATTTTTTTGTAAAATAAAAAGAACTAAAATTGCTTACTTGATAATCTTTTAACTAATTGCATTAAGCTTGTCAAATTATAGAATTTTCAAAATTCCACCTGAGAAAATAAGCTTAAATTGCTAAGAAGGCTTAATTTTGCTACTCTTATCAAATCAATATTTCTTAATATTTGTTTGAAATTTCAAAATAAAACAAGTATAAAATCTTCTTCCCAATGATTATGAAGCCTTTTAATTGTGTAATCAAAAAGACAATTTGAAAATAGAATAATTTTTATTTGAATACATCATTTTTTTGGCTTTATGCACAAAATATTCAATGCAAAATTTGCCCTAAAATGAAAGAAAAAAAATGAAAAACAAATACATATGCACAAACCTTTATTTATTTATTTTTATCATTCTTGGTAAAAAATCAATTTTATTTCTTCATTAATCATTTTTGTTAGTAATGCTGAAATATTCACATAATGTATTAAAATTTATTATATTAAAACGTTTTTAAAAAAACATATTGAAACAGGAAACTTTTTCTTGAAGATGCTCATAGGATGAAATCTACCTTACTGGAACAGGAATCGAAGATTTTTTTGAAATTGTTGAATTTCAATAGGATATAAATTCTTATTTAATCATTTTAAAGAAATGCTTTTTAAACCAATTTCATTAGGTTTACTTCCCACTTTTAAACTGATAACGAAATAATTGCTTAATTTATCTTTTAATATACTTTATCTGTAACCAAATATAAGTTGGATGACATGAAAGTGTTTTTCCTTGGCTTGATTAAAGCAAAACTATTGATATCTTGATTTGAAAAATTATTTAATGGATCAATTCCATTTCTGTTATTTCACTATAAGAAAATATCTTTCTGCTTTTATTATATACCATAAATTATCTTTTTAAAATTTATTTCAGTATTTATATTAACCACTATAATCAATACACATTTATATGCATTACTTATGTATAAACATACGTAAAATTGTGAAAACAATTTTTGTTTTCTTTTTTATTTTATATCATGGGATAAAAAATAAATGATTAATTTCTCTGTTAATTATAGACAGTATATATATATGTGTGTGTGAGTGTGAGAGAGAGGTCATAACTAAAAGATAAAATGAAACTCAAAAAAAATTTAAAGTATTTTGAAAACTCTTGCGGTGCCTTGCTTGTGCTTTTGATTTGAAATATTGTATTTTAAATATGTGTTATTTCAATGTTTCACTCAAATTTAGATTATTTATGATATTACTTTTGAAATAATAATTAAATGAATGAATGAATGAAATTATTAAAATTTAGATAATATGAAACATTTCTTGTTTAATTTTATAGTTTGAAATTTAAAATAATTTATTCAAATTAAGTAGTTTTATGATTTTATCAATTGTTCTGAAGAAATTATCTCATTTTGAATAAATATAACACGATTTCTTAGCATGTTTCATATTATCTAAATAGTTTTATAGAACCTCAATTATTACACTTTTTAAATAATGTAAAAAGTAAGTAAATTAATGATAAAGACAATTGCAATAAACATTGACCTCATTTCTTGCTTCAGCTCCCATACTTTGTGATAAAATTCTTTTACTAATGTTACGTACATCTCTTTCTGAGAGTATGATGTACTCCAATAATCAATAAATGGTTCATCGCCTAGTCAAAATAGATTTTAGCATTTTTTCGATTACTTGAAATTTGATTATGTGTATAAGCAAAATTAAAATTAAGTTTATTCTCGTTTCTGCATATATGTGAATACAAAGTTGAAGAAATCTATCCAAATCTTTTTATGGATGGGGCAAAAGCATTGATTCGTTTTTTTCTAGTGATAAAAATTACCTCGCTCAATGTACGCTGCATATGCAGTGAATTTAAATACAAATATGAATTCAATTCATATTCAATACAAAACAACAGTCTCTATCATAAAATGTACTCTTTCGCAAAATGACAAGGAAAATTCCATTTTATAATTTCTAAATTATTTTTTGTCATTCATTAAACGGCTTTGTTAAAAATGTTATTTTGTTAAATTTAACTATTTCAATTTAAACAGTATGTTACACATAGAACATAAAACTAGTTCCACATTTCATAACGAAGATTAAGTATGCATTGACAAAGCTTTAGTACTTCTTTCATAACTTAAAGTCATAGTTTTCACTGTATTATATCTATTCAAATATTACACAATTTCAGACGAACAAATCTCTCTTGACCCACGCAAGCTAAATGGATTTTACATTTTATTTCTAAATTCAGTATGATTCAAATTTTTTGAGAAATTGTCTAATACTGATAATCAATTACTCTTTGGTTTCAGGTGAACAATTAATAATTATTCTTTCGCATTCGATGAACTAAGGTATAACGTTAGGCCTAATGTCTTTTCTTTAAGAGTCATTTCTCGCAAATGATGCGTATTAAAGGATATATGACCCTTTAAAACAGTCTCCTTGAACAGTCTTCCCGATTCCTCAATTTAATTTAATGTTAGTAATTTATATTTATTTCGAGAATTCTTTATCGCATATTGCTTGCTATGGAAGTCATACTATATTCACAATTGACCATCTAAAATAAAAAGTTTAAGAACGTTAATAAATTTATGAACAAGAAACGATAAAATCCTAGATTTAGGTGCATTTATACAAATTCTACATGAAATTTATAATTTCATGTAGAATTCAATTTCAACTATCATTCCATGTCTCCATATTTATAATTATATTCATAGTAACTTAAATGCATTTGAATTTTAGAAGTACTGAGTTGTGTTAAATTTAATTGTAATATATAGGGCATTTATTATAGATAAACATAAAATTCTTTTTGTATAATAAACATAAAATTATTTACCAATAATAAATGTTCTAAAATAAAAAGAAATTAAGTAGTTTGAATGGATTTAAAATATAAGGCATAATAATAAAACGGACTTAGAAAAGATCATTCACTAATTTTTATTTAGTATATCGGATTTAATTTCTGATTTAATATTTGAAATAATAAATTGATTTTTCACAGAATCATCTACATTTTAAGTAAAACGGAACTAGGTTTTTCTACCAAAATTTCATACATGATGATTATATATAAAAAAAGGATAATAATATTATCTTTGCGATTTATAATGGCTTTAGATTTTATTAATTTTTATCTGAATTTTAATACTGAAATATCAACTCACATTGGTGGATAATTTTTCTTGTTGACCTCACTAATTAATCCCATTGTTGTTTGGTATTGAACCCGGTAATTTAATTATTCACTCCATCATTTATTTTCTATCAATATTCTTTTATTTCTCTAGTTATGAATTGGACTTGTGCTTCTTTACTTATATATATATATATATATATATATATATTCTAAGATTGCAATGTCTGGTTTTCCCAACTCGTTTTATTTCCATATGAAAGATTAATGATAATTCAAATTTCCACTTTAAACAACCATATACTATTTGGGAATATTTTTCCCATAAGCAGTGCTTTCACTTTGCTTTTAAATTTAAATTTCATTACCCCATGACAAATTATGAATAAAAGTGAATCTAGCACTTCGTTAAGCTTTGTTACGTGTTTTGAATGTGCCATCTTCCTTACTAATATCCCACCTAAGAGATGCAATATTTCCTGTACAGCCACTTTCAACCCAACCCCCCAAGAGACAAGTCTCATTATTGTATGCACATAACAAACCAGAAATTCACGTAACGAGTTATAAATTAAGATGAAATATTTGTACCGCTGTGCCTTCGTCTTTGTACCATTAGGCTAATTGAACGACTTGCACGGGACGCTGAATCCAAACAGCCACTTACGTGGAATTGGAAACGTAATGGCTCGGACGTTACGAGTGCACAAGAAAACTACAGGAAGGCTCCTAAAGGCAAAAATTATTTACGAGTACTCAGTTAGAAGCAGCCAGTTTCTGTTGAACTCGTTTGAAATTGAAATGTTTCGGTACTTGAGACAGTAACCAGAGTTTGTAATAATGGTGGGAAAAAAAATGACTTCGTTAGCATTAAAGCAAAAAGAAATTTTCATAATGGCTGCTGGCAATTATTTGGGGAATATATATACTTAAATTAAATATGGTAATGTAAAAAATAATTTAATTTGGAGAAATCAATGTCTTTCGAAGAAACGCAATATGGATATTTAGAGGAAATATTTGAATCTTTAGAGAATTTTTTTTTAAATTCCAGCTTTTCAGTTCCTTTATTTTTTATTTAATAAATTTATTTTTATTAAATATATTTTATTTATATTAAATATATATTTTGAAAATAATTTTGTAACATTAAGAAATTCGGAATATTCTGATTTAAATATTCTAAGTCAAAATGAGCAATTTTTTTCAGTGCTTGAAAAGCTATTAAAGAATAAAATAAAGCTGAATTAGTGGCAATAAAGGGAAAAAAAATAACTTAGTATGCACGCATTTTCATAACAATAAACCGTGATTAATAGCTGTAAATAAAATCTGAGTGAAGTCGTAAGAAAACCAAATATGTATAGATTAACTTTCATCGGCCTTAATTTGCAATTTTTCAGGAAATTAAAAGCAATGCTAAAATAGATAAGGGTACTAATATACTTACTTATAACCTAATTAAATAAACTTTTCAATTTTTGAAAAAAAATGCTTTATAAAAGTAGTTGAAAATTTTAATTTGATGTGCAAATAAATAAAGTATTTTTGTTTGCTATGTTTTAATAATCAAAAATAATTAGAAAGATTAACATTTTATTTTATGAAATGTTCAAATAAAAGCCAAATTAATATGAACCTATTTTAATATAAATAGTATTCATCAAAATGATAATAAAATTCATACTCTTATAATGCATCAAACATTAAATAAGTAAAATAAAATAGATAATCATTAACTATGCATTACTTTTAGAGTATATATATATATATATATAATATTACTTTTATTGCGAATATTTGTTTTTAATTTGTTTCCGCTGAAAACATATGTTGAATTTCGAAGAATATATTTTAAATGCACATTTTCTCTCTTAGATGATATATATATTTATATATTTACTTTATTGAGGTAAAAGCGTATTGATAGTTGAGTGCTTAGATAAAATTGAATTTTATTATAGACTGAATATAAATGTAAGCAACCCTTCGATGATAATAAATGCGTAATCAATAACTTCTTTCATATGTTTATTTATCTTTGAAAAGTTTTCAGATTTTAATGCGTAGATATAAAAAATAATTAAAATCATGAATAAATTACGACGGAAGAATAATAAACTTAAATTAATTCACCTCTTTTTGGCATTTGATTTATTTGAGTGTAAATGTATTCACCATTCAGAACTTGTTCATAAACAAAATATATTAAATGAAATGACATGATTTAATTATTACATGACTGTTATTTGTAAATGTATAATAATAATATGCTTTTCCCTGACATTAATTCAGAAATTGTCATTCAGATTAGATAACAGAAATATTATCGTAAATTAATATTATTTACTCATATTAGCAATATGTCATAAACAAGATATTAATTTCCATATAATGTAACTTATATGATAACAGAAGAAGCCATATATTCCTGTAAAAGAATCGGATAATACGGTTTATTTAACATTACGAAACATTTGTAGCGTGTTTCTGAACAGACTAATTATCTAAAGCAATATACTAACTAAAATGACATGAACTATTATCGCAGTAGAATGCATCTAATAGTGATACATTTTCTAATGGAATGTTATATATATTTTAATAAATGATTGTATAGATTATTTTTGAGAATATATGTAAAAATATTAGTGAAATAGCCTTTTTTGCCTTTTTATCTTTTGGTATAGTTAGGAAGAAAATCACTAATATTTAATTCAATTTAAAGCAAGAATTATGTTTCTACATTCGGCTCTTGTTTTGATTGATACTGAATTTCGATTAAAAGTTATAGGTTGCAATAATTTAATGCTGTTTTTCTTTTTCATTAATAATGATCACATTATCATTTTCTTAAATAATGATCACTTTTTCGAAGCTGTAATTTCCAAGAGGAATTTAATTATTCTATGTTGAATTGGGAAGATTGGGAACAATCTGCAATTAAAACTTACCCTTTGATTAGCGGTGTTTCTTAAAATAAAATAAAAGTAGTTTTATTTAAGTTCAAGAAAAGGAAATGAAACGTCAGTAGTAATTTAAAATAGTTGATAAACTTAACATGAGAGTCGCTTTAATATGCTGAATAAAGCAGTGTTTCACAACCTTTTAGTATTCACGGCCCAATTTTCAATCATAATTTTCATCGCGCCCCCCTCCCCACCACATACAATAAAATGTATGTAATAATAATGTATTTTGAGTATTTTGGCGCTAAACCTATACTACAACCTTAATTTTAAATTTTACTAATTACCAAGAATACGGAAATTTATTGACATTTTGCAACACTGATCCTCAGCACTGAAAAAACTAGAATCCTGTGCCCTTTTATTGCTCTTGCGTCCCGCCATGTCGGGCATTCTCACGGTTTCGAGAGAAGTTTCGATTTGTCTGGAATTTGTCTGGTCAGCTTAAAAGTTAAGTTAGGAACTTGCGCAAATGTTTACAAATGTTTTCTCATAGGGAGAAGGAGAAAGTTCTATGACACCAATTTCAATTTCAGACAGTCTCATTCGAGTCGATCCTTCTATCGCTATTGAATCTATTCTGAATGTGTCTATTACATATATATTTGCGTGTAATTGCAATTCAACGTATTAAATATTCATGGCAGCAGACTTATGCTGAATCATGGATAAATTTTTAAGCGGGCGTAAGCGAGCATTAGACGATAGACAAGCATCAACAAGTACACAGACGAGCGTGCTTCCGAAAATATAAATCAAGAAAATATTCGCAAGAATACTTAAATTTTGGGTTCACTAGTACTGAAGTAAATGAAGAAGAAAGGTCCTTGTGTATCATTTGCTCAAAAATGTTGTCGGCAGAAAGCATGAAACCTAATAAACTTAAGTGACATTTGGAAACATTTCATAGTGAGTACGTAAACAAACCAGAGAATTCTTCGAATTAAAGTTAAAATCATATGAAAAGCAAAAATCATTGTTTTAAAAAACTTTGTCTGTGAATGAAAAAGCTTTAAGTACCTCTTACAAAGTTTCATATAAAATAGCCAGATGTAAAGGGCTCCCACCATTGGTGAAGAGCTTATTTTGCCAGCCTTCAATTGAGATAGTAGAAATTGCGTTTTGAGATAATTTTGCAAAACAATTACAGTCTATACCTCTTTCAAATGATACTGCTGTCCGTCGAATTGCTGATATAGCTGAAGATGTAGAGTGTCAGCTTTTGTCGAAGTTAGGTGACAAATTGTTTTGAATACAACTCGATGAGCCAACAGATACTAATAAAGATGCTCATTTCATTGCCTATGTTAGATTTTGTGATGATTTGTCAGACTCTGTCACATTTGTCAGATTTTGAGATGATTTGTCAGATTTTGTTTACTTTTCTGCAAACCAATAGAACTCAAAGCAACAGCACTCGCATTATTTTCTATCCTAAATGATTTTATGAACGAGGCAAACAAAGAATGTAAAAATTGCGTCAGAATATGCACTAATGGTGCTCGTTCTATGTCCGGAAGATTCCAAAGTATTCAAGGACTTGTGAAACAAAAATCGCCACAGTGCGTCTGGACACATTATATGATCCACAGAGAAGCTTTTTCTTCCAAAGAAATGAGTCCTGGTTTGAATATTGTGTTAACTACGGTTGTAACAGTAGTAAATTATGTAAAAATGAGAGCAAGAATCTTTTCCGCACTTTGTTAAGACATGGGTGCAGTACATTCAGCGTTACTATTTTATTGCGAGGCAAGATGGTTATCACGAGGGAAATTTTTGCCACGTGTTTATGAATTAAGAAAAGAAATCGCCGTTTTCCCAGAAGACCGGAAGCTGATATTTTTCGTGATAGTTTATTTGGGATGAAATTGTCAATAAATTCGAGAAATTAAATAACTTGAATCTTCAACTGCAAGGAGCAAATACACATATTTTGGATAAAAGTGATAAAGGTAATGCTTTTTGTAGGAAATTGGAATTGTGGAGCAGAAATTTAAAGCAAGAAAACTTAACAATGTTTGCAAATTTGAATGATTGTATTAAAACTTACAAGGTTGCAGAACAACATGTAAAAGTTGTTTTGTAACCATTGAAAATCATTTAGTAATGATAGCAAGGAATTTTAAAAAGTACTTTCTTGCTCACGACGAACTGATATCAAGTTACAAGTGGAAGAGGTATGCATTTCAAAATACTCCCGAAGGACTCTTAACAGAAGAGGAATAAACCTTCATAGACTTCATGGCAAGCGTCGAAGCCAAAAGACAATTTAGTAATAAATCACTCTTTAATTTTGGGCAGGAGTGGATGATGAGTTTTCTGCTCTAAAAACAAGGGTTTTCAACATCTTACCTTTGTGAAACTGGATTTTCTGCGGTGGCTTCTTTGAAAACAAAATATAGATCTCAGCTAATATAGAAAAAGAACTGAGAGTGTCTATTTCTAATATTAAACCCCCCTTCGAAAAACTTTGCACTGAAAGACAGGCTCAAGAAAGTCACTAATAATTATTTAATTTGTTTTTAATTTAGTAAGTTGTTCTAATTTAATAAGTTAATAATTAAATATGTCGAAATGTATTTTTTGTATGTGTGTGTAATCTTTTCTTTCAGTCACTTAATCAATTTTTTTAAATAACACTTTCTCTTGGATACGCTTACGCCCCCCCCCCATTAGTGTGCTCGTGCCCCCTAGGAGGGCGCGCCCCACAGGTTGAGAATCACTTCCATAAAGCATTTGATCCATGCAAATATGCCAGAAATGGAACAAAATGAATTATACGACGTGGCTGCTGTGTTTTTGGATACGGCATTTTTCTAAATGTAACGGGCTGCTTTATATACGAAAGGTTTTTCTCCATGAAGAATTCTAACATATATTTTTCCTTTATTCAAGCCAGAAATTTTGTCATTACATCCGTGAATTAGAGTTTAATTATTCTTTATCAAAGTGGGAGGACTTGGAGTAGTCTGTTATAAAAACTTATTGATTTGAGATGTTTCTGAAGAAAAATCAAGTTATTATAAAAGAGTTATTTTAATACAGGAATACAGGAAAATCAAAGAAAGTAAGCAATAAAAAAGTTTAAAGTAAGTGGCATACTTACCATAGGGGTAGTTTTCATAAGCTCTAATGGCAAATAAGAAAGACAAAATAGGAAACAAAATGAATCTCTTTTTAACAGTTATGTGCAAAAATTGTAAATTTTAATTGTTATCGTTGCTGAAATTCCGTCTTTTACCATATTTTTGAAAGAGTTTTTTGAAGAACAATGCCTCCAGTGATATGCATGAACCTTAACTATAAGCTTTTTAAAATTCATTTTTATTGAAAGAAGGCAGAACTGGAATGTCGGGACATTAAACTATGAAGTATCTATTTCGGCCACCTTGCTTATTATTCAAACACTCCCATTTCTTATAAAATACATGACCAGCTCGTTGAATATTATTATTTTTTTTACTTCAGTCTTGACCACTTGATCTTTTTCGTTCGAACGATCATTTGGATAGAAAGATTTTCATCTATGTCTAGAATTCAAGACCTTGTCAGCATCACAGAAAAGACTATTCAAGAGCTTCAAAGAAACATTAAGGTCACCTTTGTCGCTAGTGGTAAGGATACAAGATCGGAAACCTAATTCACAGATATAAAAAAGTCTGAATCTTAGGGCTAGCAATTGCGCTTTTAGAGACATTTGGTGAAAAATTTATATTTCTCTCAAATCTATTTTAATTTTATGATCCGCTGAAATTAGGAAAATTTTGTTGAGTTCTGCTCTGAGATTTTGTTGAGTTATTTTAAAACAGGAAATAATAGAATTGTATCGGATCCAAGCTAGATCACCCTACTCATTTGAACGAAATTCAAGAAATATTTCAGCAATAAACGAAATTTATTGTATCAAATATGTGGAACAAAAGTGATCAAATGCAATTACATATGTGAAACAGATAAAACAAATATTTTCCTATGTTTGGAAATAAAAGATTGGTTTTGCATTAAAAGTTAATCAGTCATTAGCAAAAAGAAATGTGTATCTTTCAGCATGCGCATGATCGACGATCGGAATAACTCGTTGTTTACAATACTTCACTTCAAAAATTATTACAAAGGACGAAGCGTGAACATCTTCATGACAACGTGCAATTAATTTTCTGAAGTTCTACTTTCCACAAGTCATTTTTTCCCCTTTCTTTCTCTTCGCGTCCCTCTTTCAAATCGATGAATAAATCAAGAAATGTTGCTGGCGGAAGCCCAAGAACCCTATAAAAATAAAGTGGTATCCGAAATAAAGCCAAAAAGAATTTCTTGAGTTTTGTTTTATGGATATTTCCTCGGCTGTTTACACAATGGTAGCGATTACAGTTAAGGCGTCAGTGACACAGAGTTATTGATTGCGATGCATTTAAGGTTGCATTGTTGAAAGTTTTTCATTCTTTGATAAAAAATGAAAGTCACAAATGTGGCTGAAAGAAGTCAGGCATGTTTCAGGATACTATAAATTGAGTTTTTATAGTGTTTTTTTCTGCAAAATAAATCAGAGCTGCCAGGCTGTCCAGTGAAATATACATAATATATAAGTTCTTGAATGTATGAGTGTTAGCAGAATTTTTGGGAAGAGATAGCGCATTTTTTTGTAGCGGAAATCCACATTTACCTGCATCTAGTGCATTGGCAACTTTTTCTTAAATTCATGGTTCATAGATGTTTTGAAATCCACAAAGCGAACTTTATATTGCTTTTTTTTTTGCTATTCTTTTGAAAGACAAATTTTCAAAGTGATGCTACGTTTTGGTACATTTGACAAGATAGAATTTCAGAGAATATATCAGTGTCTCTTCCAGTTCTTTTCTGTTTTCCTGAGATGAGAATTTAATACAGCAGAGCAATAATTTTATTGGCAATATTTTAAAATTAGAAAAAAGAAAAAGAAATTTTGCTAAATTTAAGGGCATATTCAAAAGTACATATCAATTTTAAGTAACAAAAGAACTGTATATTTACTTTATGCCTGAAAAATTCAGATTTAAATTGTTGCATTCACTATCTCGATTTTTATGATTCCGTTGATTTTAAGTGATATAAACTATTAATATTGTAAATTTTTATGACACTTCATAAATTTTAAATGTATGTAGAAAGCAACTACCTCACATACACATGAAAAAACAAACAATTAGTTATTGCTTCTAATTTTTTGTTTGACTTTATTTGATATTCGAATTCGATAAATTAAAGGAACGTTTTATGAAAATATTTTAGTCTTAAGAATAATTTTTATCTCTACAATAATAAATTGCATGGATTAAGTCTTATTTTTTTTTTTTCATTTCCAACGCATTTAGATTTTGTTAGATGCCTTACCACGTTTTTGTTCATTTGCCTTTTGGTTCCTTTTTTTCAATGGAGAGGCATATCTCTTATAAGAGCTAATGTGTGTATAAACTATAGTTAGGTCTAAAAATGAAATATGTGACTAGCATTATTATATACACACAATATCTTTAAATTATAGTGTTTGCTCCATTTTAAAAACAGTTGAGAGTTTTTGCTTTTTTTATGCAGAGATATTTGCAAATATAAAATACTTGTCTTGCTGAAAAAAAATCAGATATAAAAATGCAAAAAGAATATTTCACGCTTATATTAATCTATTAACCACAAATCAATTTTGGTGTCTTGTTTGTTCACCCACTATATCACTCTCCACTTATATGGATAACATTGGTTTTGAATCCTTAATCAAAACTATTTATTTGAAACAACACCGTATTTCTTGATAATGCTGAAAAACAGGAATTTAATAAAAGCTGTATGCTAAAAATAAAGTACGTACAAATTAAGAAAAAGCATTTATACTAAGAAATAAAAATGTAGATAAAGAATTTATTATTTAATGTCAAAGGGGAAAAATTTGCTCTAATTTTAACATTAGTACTGGGTCACTGTTGAATGATTTGATGGACTCTTACATTGTTTCATTTATACTAAAAAAATAAAGGCATCATTACATACTTTATATGAAATTATTAAATTTTACAAAAAGTAACGAAATTAGGGAAAAGATCCAAAAAGGTTTACTTGATTTTGATGTAGCTATGTTTTAATTTAATTTTGGACATTGAAAAGTAAACAGCTTTCTTTTAGAAATGCATAGATATCAGCTATATAATACTATACGGCATGAATTTTTAATATTACTTCATTGCTCAATAAACGTCTTGGCGAAAGAATCAGTTTTGTTAATATAGTAAGGATTGTTGAATGGATACGAAACCAATGATGCCAATCATTTGGTGATTCAGTGACGAAGTTGAATTAGAAATATACGAAATTTTTTTATGACAACTCCATTAGACCTCCAAAGGTTTGCTCTAGAGCATTCGATGACTTGTCATAGGTAGGATTGTCGAATCACTCACTATAAGTATTATATGAGCGAAAACTTGATAACGTCAAAGCTGAAAGGAATCGGTCAGAAGAATAAAAAAAAGCTTTAAGCTAAGCTGAAGCGAGTAGTTCAGCGAAGTCTCTTTTTGGAATGTAGATACCTTTTGAGTTCACTGAGAAATCTGTGTTGCCACTGTTTTTTAGAAGCGATTAATTTCTTGTATAGCTGTCTACTACAGGTATTGTGATTGGGATGAAAAATGCATAACAACAAATTTAAAACAAAATACACAATAGCAAGGAGGCTGAGCCTTTTTATTGCTTTTTTTTCTTTTTTTCGTTGAAAATAAAACTTTATTCTAACTTTTGGACCAGGGACATATATTTCATATTATATTACATATACATATTATCATATATTTTCTGCAAAATAAATATTTATTGTCCTTATTAAATTTAAAAAATAAAATTAGTAGATGATAGTGAAGCAGGTCTTATTTTATCGCAGTATCCTTTTGTATTAGAAAAAAAGCCATGAATATATTTAAAAAAATGAAATAAATATAGTATTTAATTAAGCTTCCTGTTTTGAAAGATAAGATGAAGCACAATTTAATTACGATATTATATTATGTAACAATTGTTGAGATTGTCACTTCTTCGGAAACAAAATTTCATCGCAAAATCAGATCTTCTAAATATTGTAGTTCTCGTTTCGTAAATGGTCATTGTTATTTCACTACCCTCTATGTTATTCTGGACTGCAAGAGCTTAATATTTCTTTCACTGCTGGAAACAGCTACTTCAACTTCTTCTGTTAATCTTTTTTTGTTTTGTTCATTTTGTATAAACAATATATACTCTTTTTCGTCTTGTGGTATTTGAGAATTTTTATTATTGCTATACAGCAACAGCTAAGAGCAACTATTCTGGAGAGACGCTGGAGAAAACAATTCATACCTCCTTCTTGTTTATACTCTTGTTCTTGTTAAAAATGGTGTTGCATAATGTGAAGATCTGAGCATTTTAAAGGGAGGAATCATTCCATTTCTCCATCCGCCTCAATATCTTTTAACTTTGTCAAATGAAATGAAAGCCATTAATTTTTCATTAGATGCATGTTTCTTTTTGAATCATTCTTGATCGTATCCTTTTCCTGTAGTGATCAAAATGGATGTCGAAACGAAACAATGCAACTGTAGAGTTGACTGGCGTTACATTTATAGCTTCTGCATTTCGGGAAGTAATTCTGAATTGTGGTTTTTGCAATTACAAATGCAATTTATAACATCGGGAATTGTTTCCGAAAGCACTTAACTCCATCTTGCAATTCATGTTTTGGATCTCAATGTTTTGCCTCAATTAAGTATTCTAATTCGTGTCCCTCCTCCTGACACTTCTTACACATCGTTTAAAGCTAAATTATTTTAACAATATACTAATTTCGATATTCAAAGCGCTTTTACAGAATCTTCAATTAGGAAATAAAATTCCTTCATAACTTTTAATGCAAATGAAAGAATTAAATGATTGTCGCTTTAAGGTTGATGGTTTGATAGCACGCAACGAATCTTGCAACGATTAATTGTTACAATGTAACAAATTATTGCTTTGTGATGAGGATTTAGAAAAATTAACAACAATTGGTGATAAAACTAATGAATTAACAACTAATACTGAAATGGTTATTGTGTTTTTAACAAATGCTTCTTTAAAGTCGCTAGAAATTAAAAATGGTCAAAACAAGTTCAGCTCATGTCTACACACTCATTTCGCAGTAATAACAGAAACAGAAAACCAGAATATCATCCCAGAACACGTTATCTTACTAATAATAGGAAATGATGGTATCATTCACGTAATAGCAATAAAGCTACAAAATTTGTGGAATAGTGCTCCTTCACGGAAAACTTAAAGAATATTCATTTGTAGCTGCTGCTGATTATTGCAATGAATTAAGCCGCTTAATTGTCAATAGATTTTTAATGTAGTAGAAAGTTTTTCCGATGTCCAATATAAATAACAAAACATGTTTTGAATATTGTTTTGAAAGGTAAATTGCAAGATTTGGTGTACCTGAAAATTATAACTACAGATCGTGGCTCACAGTTTGAATCTGAATTATTTAGGGTATTTGCTCAATTTTTAGTTTTACAGCAGATCCGAACGACTAGTTATCATCCAGTTTCAAATGACATGGTGGAAAGATTTCAATGACAGTTGGAAAATGCTATCAGGTGTTTATGCTAAACTTTCGAGAAAGCGTAAAAAGAGACTTAAGTGTTTCCCCTGCTTAACTACTCTACGGTGAATCCTTGCTTCTTCCAATTGAATCATTTCGTTCCTGTAAAACTAGTCCTGCAATTCCAGGTTTTAGTTGCAAATTAAAAAATAAATAAATTATATACTTTGCAGCCAGATCCTCCTTCAAATCATTCGAAATACTTATTTTTCCTCAAAGATTTGGATCTACGACTTATATTTTCGTCAGACGAGATTCAGTTTTTCGGTCCTTTGAACAACTCTACGATGGGCCGTGCAAATGTCTTTTCGAGATCGGATACAGTGTACATGCAAGGGCAAACACGAACTGTAACTGTTGATAGGATAAAACTTGTTTACATTTTGAATTATCTTCCTGACCCGACTGACGTCCTTCCACATACTTATCCTGAAAATACGACAAGAAATTACGAACAATCAGATTTTGCTTTCCTTCTTCTGTCGAATTATAATAAACCTTCGGTTTCAAGAGGGAATATCATTGGTATTGTTTCAGTACCTACTACGTAATCTCTCCGGTAAGAATTTAATTCTTTTTTCCTCGCTCGAAAGAGTATACTTCAAATTTTTATGTTAATCTTTTTCCCCCCTTTTTATATTATATACTACTGTTCATGTTAAAAATAACGTAAGATTACTTGAAGCTATGTATGTTTTAAGTGGAGGAATCATTACATACCTCCAGACATATACGAAGCGTATTTATCAACGCTTGTTGGAAAGTATTCACAATGCAATACCGTACTATATTTCTACAAATAATTTTTTTTTTCATTTTGGACATTCATAATTATTACTTGCATAATACTTCAACATTTTATTGCTTTATTTTAAATAAATAAGGGGTATTTATTAACTTGCAATATGGCACATCGTTAATCATGAGTGTGTTCCTTTTATAAATATTTTAATACATTCTTCTTAAGACATTAGTTACTTACTTTTATTAGTTACATACTTTCATTATATTTATCATATCATCATATTTATTATCTTTATTAATACAACAGTATTTTGAAGTTCAGAAATAAATTTTAACTAATTTCTCACCCATTATTGAAATAAATATTTTAATGAAAACATTGAATATTAGTAATTAGATACAATTTTTAACGAAGAAAAATAGTAATCTTTAGTAAGTGAAATTCCGGGCTTTTGATTAATTTTCTAGAACTTGCTTAGGCAGTAATAAATTTAAGTGAATGGCATTTTACATATAAAGTCAATAATGTGGAATATGTTTTTGTATTAATGGGGTTTTCAGAGCCGTGTATTGTTAAATTGCGGGCCTCAAAATGAATCGTTGCCACTCAATATAATTTTGAATTTTGAAAAATAATAAAAGGTAAATTCATATTTAAATTTTATGTTTAGAATTTTTGAATATCTGAATTTTTTTAGCAACTTCCTTTCATTTCCTGCTCATTTTCTAATTTTTATTCCTTTTCCTACTTTGTTTTTCTCTGAATTTCTTACCAGTCTAATCTATATAAAAACTAATTACGAACAGAAGTTAAATCAGAAAAATAAGAAGCTAAATTTTCTATCATTTTACTTCACTAAGTAATCAAGAGCCAACATTAATAAAAATTGCAAACTCATATAATTCAGCTTATAATTCAGAAAAATGAGATATAATTTGAAGGAAGCACAAGATCCGAAGAAACCCATTTCCTAAATCCATCTTCTCCAGATATCAACCATCGGACAAATGAATATAGCTAACAACATTACTTTGCGTTCATTTAACTCCTGAGAGAGTTCACAAAATTTTCTGGCTAACAACATGTGAGCATCAAGGGCATTGTTAACTCCGAAAACAAAGTATCGCTTACAAATTTGACTAATTACCTGTTTGCAATTACCAAGTTTCGGGTCCCAAAATTTGAATAAGATTTCCATGGAACCAAGACCGTTAACGAGCTTGTCAGTCGTCCATGAACACGCTGCGCAGCCGGTATCAATACTAGTTATTATGCAAACATCTGCTGTGTATTCTAATTCTTCTCAAGGGCCGCTATTTAATCTAGCATTAGGGATGAGAACACGTTACATTGCCCTTTAATCGCAATGTAATGGCAAGAGGATTGCTTATAATACTTTTGCTTCGAAGAAATCATGCGCAATACAAGCTAACGATCTTAATTCTAGAAAGATATTACAAGTAATCAAGAGTTCTGGAGTGCATTTTTACGCGAACATTAATAAGGGAAATGGATAATATGCTCAGTAATTGATTGGAGTATTTCCAAAAATGTTTTTACATAACATAAATCTCATGATTGATTAGAATTTTGCTAAAAATATCTAATTTAAAAATTAAAATCTTCGATTTATTTCAATAAGAATAATATGGTTTATACAGATGCAAGTTATTTTCAACACTAATTAGAAATTCTATCAAGTATATAAATAAATATGTTAGTAAGAAAGGTATAATGCAATGCATCTGATTTCATTGCAAAATCAGTTTGCATTCTAGGATATAAAAAAATCATTAAAAAAAGGGAAACATTAAAACTAATGTTAAGACAAACGATTCTTTTCCCATCTCTTGGAATAAAATGATTATCTTTTAATAGATACTGGCTTTAAAAACTGTTAACGCTACCCATATTGCTCGTTGCCTATAAAGTTGGCTGTCAATTTCAATTTTGTCCCTTGTTTAAAACGTTATTTAGAAAGTATGGAATTCTGTACTTAAATACTTAATTAGGGATTTGATACATTTTTATTTTTAAAACCTCCGTCATGATTATTTCGAAATCCTTTGCTTTTAATTCTAAGAAAATAAAGGTTATTATTTTAGGTACAATTTTAGATTTTCATATTCTTAAAAATTCTGTTCAATATCAACACTTAATTTTTATAGGTTCTCAGTTAATTAATGGAATTCGAAAAAAAATATTTAAAATAAAATACATTGAGAAATTTTTTGACTAATAAATAAGTCTCATACAATTAATAAAGATTTCAAGAGCTTATAAATCAATGCTTTTTAAATGTTTTTATTCCAAATAATAAGATATTTTACACAC
>JAPMOQ010048154.1:2032847-2096060 GCA_026543055.1 Argiope trifasciata
TATATATATATATATATATATATATATATATATATAATAAATAATGCACGTTTAGTGTAATCGAGTTTAAAAAAAATAAGTGCCTAAAATTGAATACATTTGCCACTATTCGATACCTTTCATCGGGTTGATACCAGCACCACATTTATACATTATATTACTTTGATAGAAGCATTACATTGTTACACTGCTTTATGCACATGCAAATATCCGTTTGATACTGCATATCATGGTGGTAATATTTAACACACCAAGACGGTTGCTGATATTGATTCTAAAAACATATAATGATTCCAAACTAGGATTTTCTCTTCAAAATTGGTGATTACTTTGATTTTGGACAGTAATTGAAGGATAATGAGAAGGAGAAATAAAAGAT
The DNA here is from genome assembly GCA_026543055.1 of Argiope trifasciata. Taxonomy (NCBI): domain Eukaryota; kingdom Metazoa; phylum Arthropoda; class Arachnida; order Araneae; family Araneidae; genus Argiope; species Argiope trifasciata. The sequence goes on from JAPMOQ010048154.1 coordinate 2,033,227, forward strand.
AACTATCCTATAGTAACTTTATTACATTAATGCAGGGGAATGGAAGGAATTTTTAAATGATATATGTAATGTTAATTATGCTAATGAATGTTAGGGAAGAAATACATATGCATAAAAAGAAACATTATGTATTGTCATAGCATCAACAAGATAAGATGGCGAACTCGAATTTTTGACCTAATATTTCATATTGATGTGGTTTAATCTGAGTGAAAATGAATGAGAATAATAATCCGTTTCAATTGTGCTCAAAATTCATTACCCAATATCTGATAAAATCCATATCAATTAAATGCATCAAGGACTTTTAGTACACGATATAAAATACCATAAGCAAAAAATCACCAAACCCTAATTTACAGCAAAACATTATAAAGCTAAAGACGATTAAATTTTCAGTTGAATTTCTTTAAAATTAGTTAAATAAATCAAGTTTTATTATAGGAAAGCCACATTTCCATTAAACCTACCTTTACGCTCTATTGCTGTTACACACGAAAGACGGAAGAATAAGGCAATAAAAATAACTAAATTTTATTTTTAAAAATGTTGCACAAAACAAAGAAGTTTGTAGTCTTTATGCAATAATCAGTACTAATTCAACTGAGTGCATATCTATCAAGAATCCTGTTCTCTTCTTATTTGAGAAATGGAAAACAAAATCAACATTATGTGTTGCTGTTGTACTGCTCATTGTAGCTTTTTTTTCTTTTTGCAAATTATAAATACCAAATAGAATCCATAAATGGAGGTTTAATGAAAATGAATTAAGTGGTAGCAATATTTTCATATTTAAATATCTCTTATTTAGTGTGTAGAAGAAATATTTTTGTACTGCTATTTATATAAATTTTTTCCACTCTTGAAAATAATTCCGCTTCAAAATTCATCATGTTATATTTAATCAAACTTTATGTAGTTTCATATAAATTATCACTATTTATTTGTGTCAAATTCTCAACATGCAATAATAGAACAAATTTTGTGTAGTTTTTTAATAAATTACTTTTTTACAGGGGAAATAAGATTTCAATGATTTGAAAGCACTTTTTTAAATTTATAATCACAGTTCATTAAAAATATACATTTTTATTTCTATACATTATCTAAGCAACATGAAAGTAATATTTTCCAAAACTCATCTTTAAAATACAGTGATTTTGAAATAGCAATTCAAATGTAATGTTTTCGAATATCTGGGATACCTGAAAGTACGTGGTAAATAGGTTTTGTATATGTATTCCTACTTCTCAAAAAAAGCATCCAACTTGCATTAATAATTAGCTTGATCCTCCTTTCTCCACCACGTTAGCAATAATTTGCAGAGAATAAGAAAACAGCTTTATAGATGCATATAGTTTACAAAATTTGTTTGACATTTACATTCCGATAGTTTTTATTTTCGAGTTATAGCTGAAGCTGTTTTAAGTGTTTGGTTGGCTAAAATTTCAGATAAAACAAAACACAATACTTTTTTTTTATATCCGCAATAAGTTATGGTGATAAGAATAATAATAAAACAATGGACTTTCATTAAGAATTCTTTTAGAAGTTAAAGCATAAAATATCATTCAAGAGCAAATATTTTATGAAGAAATTTGAAACAATCATTTAAAAATTTATAGAGGAGTAATATTAACCTTTAAATAGCATATAAAAATTATTGAAACTTAATTTTTTTAAACTACGGTAAGCTATAACTACACTCAATAAGTAAAGAAATAGTTTCGATTACTTAAAACATTAAACATAAAATTATTTCGTTTATTAATGTAGATTTTCTTTCGAAAATTTCTGCAATACTATCTTTTAATTGTTATTTATAAAACAAGGAGTATGGAAGGGTTTCGTTAGCATATCAAGAGATAAAGATAATTGCATTTCATTCAAATTTTAATTAAATATTAATTTGTACAATGGACAACTGGAAAATTCACAGATTGGGAAAATATGTTTTATTATTTCCCCTTACATAAAAATAATGCGAAAATAATAGAAATCTCACTTTTAGAAACCTTCAAATTCTAAAACTAACGATCAGAGTTTCGATAAGTTTTCTCAAATCCCCAGGCCTCAAATACGCTTGGAGGTAATGGATTTGACAAGTTTCGTTATTGGATGAAAAGACGAGAAAAAGATGGACGAACCGAGTTTAATCTTTTGCGCCAGCTCTCCGGGGCAGCGTAATTATGATCCTTTGTATTCCAATATGTCATACGATGTGGCCTCCCATTAGACATTTTGTCCTAGGATAATAAGTACTCATCCTTGGACAGGCTAAATTTATGACTTGACATTCTGCTTTTCGTCTGTACAGGAAATATTTCTGAGTCTAGCCTTATAATTCCTCAGCTTTTCTGTTAAATGTTTTTGGGATATTTGGTATAGGGAAGGGAAAAAAATTAAGTCAGTTTTGAAGAAAGATATTGTCTGAAAGTATGTTTCAAGAATAATAATTATTCACCGATAAAAATATGATGATGATTAAAATAAATCATTTTATATGAGATAGTAATTTTAGGTTTTTTAGTTTGAAACTTCATATATATGTATAAAGTAAACAAAGATAATATGCATTAATCAAATAAACAATCTATCATAATATTCTGTGTTTTGTCTTTTCAGGAAACATATTTCCATATCATCTTCGAGTTTCTGTTAAATTATTGCTAGGTTATTTGATAGAGAGAATGAAAAATTTTAAGACCAATTTTAAAGAAATATTAGAGAAAAATCAATACTAGAATAATAAATATTCGTCTATAAAAATGGTGACTCAAATTAACAATTTTCTATGAGATAAATTATGATTTTGTGTTTTTTATTTTGCAACTGAATACACAAAGTAAACAATGACAATATGCAATATTCAGACAAACATTCTAATTTGACATTGTCTTTTGTCTGTAAAAGGTATAAATCTGCGTCCATTCTTAAAATTCCTCCGTTTTTCTGTTAAAAGGTTTAGGCTATTTGATGTCAAGAAAAAAAATTAAGGTCATTTTAAAAGAAATAGTAGCAGAAAATCTATTTCTAGAGAAATAATTCTTCATCCATACAAAAAATATGATGATTTTTCAAATATAGATACTATGTAAACGAAGATAATTTGCGATATCCATCAAAACATTCTAGCATGACATTCTGCCTTTCTTCAATATAGAAAATGTTACCACCGCTGTTTTTCATGTTTCTTCCTGATAGGAGCATTAAATCATATTAAATAGTTGGTAATATAGTTTGAGATATTTGAGGTGCGAATACCAACAATAATTCCAATTCGGAAAATTTCCGATAGTAATTAATCATACTTCCGCAAAAAAATGCAATGATGGTTCAAACTATTATCCCGTTGGTAATGCCCTGAAATCACGATTTTAATCATATTTTAATTAAGTTAATAATTAGAAATAATTAATCTTTATTTCTTCTTGATAAAACTCATGCTTTTATTATTTAAACCATGATCCTGATTTTATTTTCCAACCGTGATATAATAAGATAACGGTGCTAAGTAAACAAAGAATGCCATGGTAGAAATCTACCATGAGATTCGATCTTTATTTTGTAAGTAAAAGTTTCTGCTTTTTCTATCCTTATAATTCTTTTGTGATAGGAACATTTATCCAAATGTTTTCAGTTTCCTAACTGAATAAATTGTGGAATTTAAGAGTTTTTAAAGATGGGTAATCAGTAAAATTGTTCTAAAATATATAATTATATATAATATAATGACGAATTAAAAATAAAATTCACTATTTCTGTGAACTGAACCATGATTTACCTTTTCCCGTTCCACTCTCTCTTATACAAAGTAAAAAAGAGAATGCATATTATTCATCATTTTGGTATGTTAAACAAATATTTCTACTTCTGCAATTTCGTGATCAAAAAATCATTCGGTTAGACGTTGTTTGGAAAATTTTTGCTATGCATCATACTTGATCATTAATTTTTTTAAATAATGTCAACCTATTTTAGAAAAATATTTCATTTCTGATATAAGACTAAAATTGTTTCCCTTGTTTCTATTAATACATCATTTTCTCTTTTTCCTCATTGCTAATGATGGTAGTATGAAAATTCGTTTAGAGGGCATTATAATGATTATGTTCCAATATATGGTTTTACATTTTTTTTCTGAAATTTCGTTAAATTTACTGTCAAAAAAATAACTTCAGAAGCAAACTAAGTAGAAAGAAAAATTAAAGTGCATCCAGATTTGAATATTTTTTCAGCTTTTCTGTAATGCAAGTGACTGCTTAAAGCATCTACTAATTCCGAATGGGTTGTCAAAAATGGTTAGTTAATATGATATAGAATGTTATAACATGCATTTTGTATTTTCAATGTAATTATATCATTTAAAATAACTACGCTATTACAGCATATGAATAAAGTAATAAATACAAGCACAATTTTGCTACTATAAATACAATTTATTTTTATTTCCCAACAAAAGTTTATAACAAGATGTGAATGAAATGTAATAAATTATCTGGATATAGCATTTCCAAACTTTTCATTTCTATAGCATGCCATAATTTTTGTTACTTTATTCGTTTCTGATGCATACAAAATTTGATCATGCCAAAAAGGGAGAAAATAAATAAGTAAAACTTCATTAGATTATTACTCAACGAGTGATTTATATTTAAAAACCAATAAGAGGAATGGATATCACACCTTTTCTACACAAATAAATCCTAAATGCATACTTGAGCACGTCCACCTTTTCAATGATCGTTTAAGTAAAGTAAAGCACCGGAAATATCTCCTTCATTAGCATTAATTCTGATGGTTTCACGATGCACTAGATGCACCTTAAAAATTTATAATTATACACCCACTTAAAATCTAAATTACTGAAAGGCATCGAAAATGCTTATTAATAATAACTCTTAGGAAATTAAATAAATAAATGTAAAGGATAGAAATTGATAGAATTTGCAGTTTCGCAATTATGTTGAATATCACGTCGAGTGTTATGGCATTTTAATTTTTTTAAAGTAATAACGCCAGCTTTATAATCTATTCAGATAGTTTCGATAATGCTGAAGTATGCAACTCATAAAGTAAGCTAGTTTTGGAAATATAAATAATAAATCATGTTTTATGTTGTTTACTTATATATTTTATAAATATTTTTATCCATTGCATAATAATTACTATTCTAATATTTATTTCTATCCAAAATAAACTCTATATAAGCTGTAAATAGGTTGCAAATAATGTAGGTAAAAAGTATGCTATTAATTGTGACATTGCTTCCTTATTAAAATACTTATTCTCTATAGAGTTTTAATCTACTAGTGTTACCTAATAGATTAAAATATTGTACAGCTCATGATCTCATAAATTTATGGAAGTAGTTCTCAGTGATAGGCTAAGTAAGCAAAAAAAAAAAAAAAAAAAAAAAAAAACCTAATCAACATTAATCGGAAACTTCTAAGCCGACTGCTCTTTAACAATGAATTGCACACAACAGGCTGATTAGCGATTTCATCAGATTTATAACATATTTAGATAGTTTAAATGGTTATAAAATGCAAAAGTTGGAAGTTAAATTGGGTCTGAGGATAAAAATAATAAAACATATTTTATGTAGTTTATTTTCATATTTAATAATTTTTATCTATTACTTAAGAATAATATTTATTTCAATCATTAAACCGTGAAAATATGTTGTATATTACGGAAACTAAACATCCTATTTCAATTCTATGTTTGTTTCTCTATTAAAAAACTTACCTTCAGTAGAGTTATTTCAATATAAATATGAGGTTGATTAGTGTATTTAGTAGATTAAAATACTACACAGCTGAATAACATAAATTTACAAAAATAGGTCACGGAAAAATGCTAAATAAGCTGACAAAAATTTCTTAATTAACATTAAACGGTAACTTCGCAACTGACTGCTCTTTAATAATGAATCGGCCACAACAGTCAGATTAGTGATTTCACCAAATTTTTACCAAGAAAGTAATGAAATAGAAATTAATGCCAAGGATCTACCCAAAATCCTTCAAGGAAACAATTTATTGTCATGTATTGAAAGCAAATTCTATCTTTTCTTCGGGTACTCTGTTTAACCTAGGTTATTTTCAATAATATATTTCATAAGTAATTTTATCATGATTCAAATCTTATTTTATAAATCGGGGTAAATAATATTTAAATTATTATATTAAGTGCACTTTTAAATATATAGTACGTATATAAAATAATATATTTGGAGGTTATTCTTTAATCTTAGTGAAAAATAATCCTCAGTAGTCAAAATATTTAACAAAGTAATACATGCGTCATTTTTATATACAGCATCTTTTTTGCATGATTTCTTCTTTTTTTATGAAATAAATCCAGGTAATATAATTCATGCTCTGAATTAAGGAATAAATTTAAAAGAATCCTTGTATAAATATATAATATAAAATAATTAAAAACCAGCATGATGTAAATACCCCTTATTGCGCAAATTTCCATTTTACACTCATTATAAAAAAAGCAAAGATATATTTTTTTAATTTTTATTCCTGATGATAATTAAACAACAATTACTCTTATGTAAACACACATTGATTCTACTTTTACATCGTGAGGGTATGCATGCCCTGAGGTATTTACACCGAAGTGGCCCACTTACTTTTGGCCAATCTTCGAAGTCCCTTCTTTTAAATTTCTCCACCAAAATAACATAAAATAAGTATTTACTAACAATAATGTTCGTTATACATTAGAAGTTAAACAACTGCATAATGATGCGAATTTCTGTCACATGGTTTTGGGAAGATTATTTGACCCATTCGATATAAATTGCACATAAAAAAATAGAAATACAAAAAACTTTTTCTTACTCATTGTTGCTTTTATTAGCAAAAAAAAAAAAAAATCTCAGGTTAGTAGTTAAAAAGATTCAAGAAATCGCACGTTTCTTCCAACCACAATAAAAGGGAGAATGACAATTTCAAATCTAATACACAGATTTTGACGTTTGAGAGTTGTTTTTTTACAGCTATTTTCCATACAATGTAATAGTTTTGAAAAAAGTTGCCAGCAACAATCATTGTGCCATACACCTATTTTGAGTACAATTTTTGTTTACTAAATGTTATAATGGAAATCCCTATCATCATGTAAGGAAGGGATAAATACATATTTTTGCCAAAACTTTTTTTTCAACTTACTATTTATTTAGAAAACTATCAGCCAAAATTCCTCACTATATAAATCTATCTTCATACCATAAATGGATTTAATAAATTATAGTAATTTATAGCTAGTGATTGACAATATACTATTTGAATCTTTGATTTATGAATTTGAATCGCTACAAATTGTAGTCATTAGAATGATGCAATATATTTAACAGTTACAATTCTCCTATTTTTTTACATTAATGAAATCAGTTTTAAAACATATTTTACAAGTCCTATAAAAGTTTAACAAACAGAAGAATTCTCAGAAATTTAGAATCAGTAGCACAATGCATCTGTGGTAAACACGAAATGGGCGTAGACAGTTCATTAAACTTACAAGACGAAGATCGATAGAGTTAAATACAATATTGAATGGGTTATTTGGGAGCATACTAATCAAAGTAGCCGTATTTGCACAGCTCATTTTTTTTAAAAATTGGGTCTTTTTGTGAAAATTTAAAAAATCAGATCTAAAACAATATCTTTAAAAATATTTTTTGTTAAATATACATATCTGAAATTAATTATAATGTTGAACAGATTGTATTTTATAGATTATCATTTATTCTTCAATTTAAAAAAGTAACAATCAAATGAATATTTTTATTTCCGTATCTGTACTAGCACAAGGATTTTATGACTCTTCATTTTAAATTCATTTTTCATTTCATTTGTTTATGAAAATAGTTTAAAAAATTACATAAAAATATAAACTCGATTTCAGCAATTTATTTACTAGTTGAATCATAGGATATAATTGGGTTGTAAACTATAATAATATCATTTGCCAAAATTTTATCAATAGATGAGATAACTATTTAGTATTACATTTATCAAAACAATGCTTAATGCTATTATAGGTACAATAAATCGAAATATATTGAATAAATGTAAATATTTATTTAATGAGATATTTAGATTTGTATGTTTCCTAATTTATAAATGTATTTTAAGTAAAGGACAATTTCTTCTAAATATTATTATTTTAAGAGGATAAATTTGAATTTACTTTGCATACTAGCTAACTTCAATTTGAGACTGCAAACTAATGAAACTTGGTATTTATTAATGACACCTCAACACTATACAAAATCTTTATATAAAATATGTCTTTTCTTTAGAGGATAAAATATTTTGATTTAATTCAAGAGTATCAAGCAGTTTTCGAATAAATTCTTGACTGATTTTGGCATATACTGTCTCATTATCTGCGGTACTCAAGAAACTTAAAAATGTGTGTGTTCTTTTTTTATGTTCCAGAGGACCCACCTGAGTTTCGGGAGATATTTCCAGACAGGCTTCTTCGACCTGGTGCAAAGACATCTCTTCGCTGTCTAGTGACTGGGAATCCTCTACCACAAGTTTCTTGGAGGCTTTACAGCCGTCCGGTTGTTGAAGGTCTAGGAGTAAGAATCGGTGACTTTGTGGATTCGCAAGGCCTTCTGATGAGTTTTATAAACATTTCGGCGGTAACTTCTGAACATGGCGGAATTTATTCTTGCCATGCTAGAAATGAAATTGGAGCCATTAGCCATTCTGCTCGTCTGTCTGTATACGGTCCACCTTATATTCATCCGATGGATAATATTACGGCAGTAACTGGAGATGAAGTGAATATAGACTGCGCAGTTTCTGGACATCCTTTAAGAAGTATACGATGGAGGAAAGGTACGGACATCGATTTTTATTTTATATGATTGTTTTAAATTATTTTGAATTGTATTGCAAAACTTTTCACAGTAATTGCATACTATCTCAAACTACAGAAATTAAACTGGAAAAAATATTGTGTGTAATTCTCTATAATTATGATTAAAATCAATTACATAAGAAAATATAGAAAACTGTATCTGGTGAAAATTTTGGTTTATTCGTATCATGATAAAGGATTTCTATTTGATATTTTGATCCAAGACTTGCACAGTAATATATGATGTACATGTGAGTAGACATTAAGAACTGGGCAAGCCGAATTAGGTTTGCCAAATACGTCATAGAAAGGCTCTAAAGACAGTTTTAACTGTTTTGTCTCGCATTTCTATATTTCAAAATTTATATTCTGGAATTTTTTTAGTTCCAACCCGTTTTATATTTTCAGTATAAAAAGAAACTTTAAAATATCAATAAGGTTAAAGCAAAATAAAATAACGGACTATTATTTTTAATAAAGCTACGAACCAATAATTTTTTTTAAAAAATTAAATAAATTTTATTAAAATTAGCAACTTTAAAGTAAATTTGACTTATTGATTTAATTATCATGAAATATATTAGTCAGATGAAATTGCAGGCCACCATGCTAATTTGAAGAAAAATGGTTTTATATAAAATATTTATTACTATTTTCTATTTTCAAAACTTTTAACCAACGGAAATGTATGAACTTAAGCAAGAGAACTTAAGAGGAATTTAAAGAAATCTTTTGAATTTCCTATTAAATTTTTTGAATATTATGTTTCCAATTAGAAAGTATCTACACCTTAGAATTGCAGAATTATTCATAATTAAAAGAAAGAAATACAAATATAGGCAATTGCTTGGAGTTAAACTTTTTTCAGTATCTTGTGAAATCATATATAATCCCCTTAAAGTTTTTGGAAGGGAAATTTGCGTGAAAGATATAAAAATTAAATGTTTATGTCAGTTATTATTTTTAATAAATTTTATATAATTAGGTAGCCGTTGGAAATAGGCCGGGAGATACACATTGAGAGTAACTTATGTTAATTAGCTCAAGAATTATGTCCAGAAATTTAGAATATTAGAGAAAAATTATTGTAACTATTAATATAGAGAAAACTTTAAAAAATGATATTTCAAATTTCTAGCTAATTCACCGATTTTTAGAGTGTTTAAAATCTATGTGCATGGAAAAATTTATCACATATTCTTTAAGCTTTCAACTGCTCACTTATTGAATTTTGTAGCACATTCCGAAAAACAATATTGGCTATAATTATTAAACCTGAATACCATCAAAAAATTTGCCAGAATTATTATGAAGTGAAGCTTATTTTATGTCCCCAATCTTGATTCTATAAGAAAAATACTATTGTTTTCCCTTTTGAAATATTAATATTTATTATATGTTTCTTTTGAAGCCTTTATTGTAAGCAAATGTTTGGAAACCATATTTCAATCACATAAAACGAAATTATGACTCACAAATTCTTGTAATTTTATGCACATATTTTTCGTAAACCATTTTTTTTAATTCTATGAAAGTGCATAAAAATTTAAAATTGGAATAAAATTTAATGTAAAAAACGTGCATAAAAATTAATCACCTTATCTTACAGATCTTACGATAAAACTTTTAAAGTATTATTTAATCCATTACTCTCAGACATTCGTAAACAACGAGCAATTTAATCCTTCAAAAACATCATGACTTATTTTGCCGTGAAGCAAATATATTAAAACAATAATGGAATAAACAATAATGCAAAACCCAATTTCTTGAGTTCTTCTACATAACTTTTTTCTGAATATAAAGAGACAAAAATGAAATACGATTTCATGAAATGCAGGATAAGAGAATGAACCCTAATCTCTTTTCTATTTTCTTCCCGTTTTCTTGAACACCCTGTGAGAGGAAACTGCATTCGAAGCATGATGGAACAAAAAATAATGAAAAACATCAGAATTTTATGGAACACTGATGCATGGAAAATGGCTGGATATTTTTCTTTTCCATCTCCTCCCATTTTTAGGAATATTTTATTGATTTTTACTCTGTCCTTTAATGGTTAGTAGAAAAAAGATTTTTCAATCATTATGGCGCTATTTGTCGTTACATAGTTCGTGTAATATTTTGTTACTTTTTTCTATTCTCTGATGGCATCGTTACTAATAACATTAGATGCATATTTAATTCAAAAATCGATTAATAATCTTTTTAGTAGCCAACGATAGCACGTGTATGATTCTGTATTTGTGATTTTATTGCTTTTAGCTTTTAAACTAAAATATTTACGAATCCTTTTTGTTATTTATATTGAATAAAATATTTACGAATCCTTTTTATTATTCATATTGAATATTAAATTAATTCACTTATTCATTGCACCGAAGTATTACGGATAATCTGCAATTGCTTTCATTAAAATGGAAAAAAAATATATAATTCTTATAAATGCAGCAAATAAATATATTTTTCTTAAAATTTATACTAGATTTTTTATTATCACGTCATTTGCTATTATATTTGACAGCAAAAGCAATTATAAATGCATAAAAATAAAGAACCATTAAAAATACGTATTCATTGTTAAGTAGTTACATTGCGTATGGGAGACAAAAGTTCCAACAAATAAAAATGTGCTATATTTTAATGAAAACATTTTAAATATTGATCACGTAAATAGTGAAATATAAGTGTAAATCATATGTATCTAATTCCTTTTTAATTTATAAAGTTCCTTTAAATGTAATTTTTTTTTCGAAAACCATTCTAACAGATCTTTCTTATAAGAAAAAAATTTCATTATAGGGAACCATTTTACAATCATTGCTCTACTTCTTTCTTTCTGTTCTAATAGTATGGTGTTTGACAAAATAAAAAGCTTGCCCAGTTTAAAAATAATTATCCAAATTACTATGCTTCCATGTTAGCTTTGAAATAAAAGCATTCGTTTCCATAAATATTAATTCTATTTTTCTTAAACTAGCTCACTTCCATTTTTGTCTCTAATTTTTTTCTCTTATGTCAAAAACACTTATTCTTCAGTCTTTTTTTCATACCAAACAAACTGATAAATTATTGTTTAATTTTTTGTGAGTGCCCATATTATATAAATAACAATTTATGATTCATTATTTGATGTTATAAAAAACATATTTTTGATAAATATATGAAAATATACTGAATATGATTAACTGAATAAATCTTAATGAAACTTAATAGTTTGAATAAAACCAACAAAACATATATAAGTAGCATTTCATGTTTTCTACATTTTTTATACATGAAACAGAAAAAACGGTCCACAATGACAAAAATTTAATTGATAAATCAAAATATGAAATATGACTATCCTATTTAAGTTGATTATAGCGTTTTGCATTTTACTGGATTATTTCTACCAAATGGATAACTATATATAATGAAATTAGCTCAAATATACCTCCGGTAGGTCAAACTTTAAGAAAAAGCCGAAGACAATGATAATGCTTAAAGAATAAGAGCTATCAAATATATGCCTAAATATAATACCAAAATTTAATCAGATTGTTTTTTAAATGGCAATCAAATTCTTAAAATAATAAAATGTAAATTAAAATAAATAATAAATATATATTATTTAATCAAGTATGGTCAAACATAAAAGCTCTGAAATTTTATCACTTCAAGGAAATAATATAAAATTGATTACAACGGAATCAGGCAAGGTTTTAATCAAATTAGATGAAAATTAGTAAAAAAAATGGTACAACAAATATTTTGCAAATATTCTATTTGAAAACTTTAATACAACTACAATCGTTTGCTATCCAAATTCTCAATTCTTATTAAATGTTTTGACTGTATCTAATGTTTATTGTCATCAAACAACAACATGTTAAAAAAATTCCTCTCATTGTATTTTATTTTGCGCAATCTCGTAATATAAATTTTACTAGCACGAAAAATGCTTAGGTTCTACAAGAGGAGAGAATGTCAATTAATCCTTAAAATATAAAAATGCCTTCTCTAGCTGATTGCTGTTTATAAAAGCTTCCTATTCCTAAAATACTTTATTCTTTTAACGAAACAATTTAGTTTCAGGGTTTTAATAAAATTAATAGATATAAAATTCTAATTTACTTATTGTTCATTAGCTAACATAAAAGTACAAAGTTTATTGCACACATCTATTTCGAAATAATGGTTATTAAAAAGGCTTTTCATAATTATTTTGATAATTTACTTTTAAATTCTAGTTCCTCTTGAAAGTCTCTAAAACATCAATTGACTTTGTAATTATATATGAAGGAAGAAATTTCTTGCAAATTATACAAAAAAGGTCAGAAATACAATAACTTAATGAAATATATTAGTGTTTCAAAATTTCTAATATGTATTAAATTTGAAAGACATTTTTATTGCAAAGAATTTAATTTAAAAAAAATTCCAAACTTTAAGTGGAAATCATGATTTCAACAGTGCTCTTTATTTTTTAAATTCTTTTAGGTGGTATTACCGTTTTCAAATAACAGACGAAATTATTATTATAAATTCATTTTCTAATGAGATAATTAATATATAAAATTTGTGAATTAATCAGTGTTTTCAAGTTGTTTATAGAAATTTATCAAGTAGAATCAAAATATTTCTGTAAAAAAGAAACCTTAAGGTGTAGACTGCTATACAAAACTAAGAAACTAAATTCAAAGAAATGTTTTTATTTCTTAATTCATCTGCGCCGAATTAGTAAGAGGAAAAATTTCGGTGAAAACAACTACATCCAGCTGAATATCTTATAGGAAATTAATATTTTAACAATTTCTAAGATTTGAGACACTTCTTTACTTTTTCTTATTTTTCTTACTTCGGTATCTTGTGGGGAGAAAGTACTTATTAATTTTTAATCATCTTTCCTTTATGTTTTCTTTGCGCTGTTTCTAAACAGAGTGAGAGTTTGAAATACGTAGTCTCATTAATTTTTTCTATGCTTTTCTTTAAAAATACTTTACAAACATGTAAGATCAAAATTAAAGATTTCTGAAAAGTTTTAAAATATTCAAATGAATAACAAGCCCATAATGAATTCTATGCATTTAAAAAGAAAATGCATATAATATTCATAGCATTACTGCTTTTCAACACATTCTGGAAGTTGCTTTTATTATTTGTGGTAGACATGAATCACTGCTTTGGCTTCAAATTACATGAAGCGAGAAATATGTTTACTTTACTCTCATTTTAACATAAGAAAATTCAAGAATTAATTACAGAGTAAAGAGAGAAATGCTTACATTATATATATATATATATATATATATATATATATATATATATATTACTGTTTAAATAGTATTAGTAATTTATTATTTCAGGAAAAGCTTACAAGCTTTAAAATACAAGAATTGTTTGCATTTCTTTAACAACTTGAAGTTTCTTTAAAATAGCTCGTATTAAAATATACATTAGTCAGTTTGCATTCTCATTGAAAAATTTCAATATATTTACACTTCGTAAATATATTTTCGCGAATTAGTTATATTAATGGAAAAGCTTATTCAAAACATGTGATAAGTATTCTTTCATGCTGTATGGAAAATACTGAAAAAAAAGGGATTAAAACTACAATTAAGATAAAAGTAAAAATTAGAAAATGAACATTGATGTCCAGTAGGAATTTTTTTTTGTTTTCTTGTTTGAAAGTTTCACATAGTGGTACTAATAATTATGGGGATCTTGTGTTAAATGGTTATTATCGTCAGCCAAAAGAATGACTAAAGTAAAATAAATGCTAATGATTAAGTTATAAAATTTCTTAATGTAAAAAAAATATATATTACAAATTATTTTAGTGGCCATTTAGCAAAAGACATGAGAAATTCTCAAACTAAAACCAAGTATTACAATTTATTATTCCATATATTATCGATCTTAAATCTAATGGGCATTTGTTAGCTATCATATAATAAAATATAACAAAAATACAGTTGACGCCTTTGGTGGCCAGCTGTTTCATCGGGATTAATGGTTGCTGAAAATTCAATATTTTTTTAACTACATCTTAATAATTTCTACATCAAAATATTTATAAATTAATAAACCTTTAAGATATAAAATTCTCGTAGGCCTTTTTGCAATCCATTTATCGGAAACTGTGATATTTCTGTAATTTATTGTTTTAAGTAATTATTTCTCAAAACAATTAATTAAATTATCAAAATATACATTAAACTTTAGTACTTTATTCTCGTCTTTAACTTTACTTTAACTTATAAACTTAATATGTTTTTTTGTCTCTCTAAACCTATCTTGACTGTTTTATAGATGAAGTATTTTACAAATATAAAAATATTATTTGTTTTCGACCACATAGTTTAATCTACCTTTAAATGAATTTATAGAAAAAATCATGAAAAGTCTGTATAGTAACTAAATGATTTGGTTATAAAACCAATTTTTAACTTATCTATCATAATTTATCTGTAGATAACCTGTAATTTATTTATTAACAGATTTTCTTATTTTAACAGCAATATTCTAAATTATTTACAAATGAACTTTACTAAATTTCATAAAATGATCATTTTGGTGGCCAAATAGATTATTTTATTGGTAATTTGGATGTACTTATTATTAGATTATAAAATCAAAATAACACTTTCCTTTAAAAATGTTCAAATGTTTGTAAAATAAGAATAATGCAATCCTTTAAAAATGTGCAAGTGTTTGAAACTTACAGAGAGTCCCCTGATAAAATTCTAGCATCTAAGCACTGATTAAACATGATTTCTAATGATCAGTGGTGATCCTTGTTTCAACATCGATTACTACAGATCATTTGGTGCTAAACTTGGCAAAACTACTTCAAACGTTTTTCAAAACTCCAATGAAATGAAAGAAAACTTAAAAGTACTAAATTTAATCATTGCTCAGAAATAAGTTCATACTCCATTTTAAATTGATAAATTGATCTTTTGCAAAGAAACGTGCCAGAAATAAATAGCGAAACTGATCGAAGGAACTTCCTCAAACATAAAGTTTGGATCTAGAGATCATTCTGAAAATTCAATTTGTACGGATATCCCGTCACTTATAAGTGTCTACCCGCTCTTTTCTGTATAAAATCGATAAGGTATTTTTCACTTTTACGTACCTTTTATCGCAGTCTAACTAAAAACTAAAAATGACGTGAAACCTAAAAAAAAATGGTAGGTCCGCTGGGAAACCGAACATTGCGTGTCGAGTCAAGTTATTGAGGGAAAAAATCTCTTTCCTCATCGATTTTTCCCACTGCCTGTGATACCAAAAGTTTTTCACTAAAGTAGATAAGGTTCTTTGTTTTTTATCTGTAATACCAAACTGACAGGATGAATCGCTGGTCTTTTTCACTCTTCCAGTAATTGTACTTTTGATATGTTTTTCTTTTCTTTTTTTCTATATCATAGCGAAATGAAATGAAAATTTAAGCGTTCTGACACCTGTCATTTTAAAAATATCATTTTTAAGTTCTTTTTTTTTTTTCTTTTTAAGAACGTGTTTTCCGTTCTTTTAATTAACTGTAAAGACACTTTTTGAAGATTTATAGACTTTATAAATGATTTTGTTAGATATTGTGGACAGAGATAAAATTTCAGAAATGGGCTGAGCGATTTTGTCATTTTTAGAAAGTAAGTATATATTTCATTTTTGAAAGTAAAATTTATTTCTGTAAAAAAAAAAAATATTTGGAATTTAGCCGTTTTTTCAATATCTATGTTTTCCCTTTTTTTATATTTGAATGAAATCATTGAAAAATGAAAAAAATCGTCAAAAAGGGAGGTAAACTTGTGGCGGGTGACATATGGGGAGTCGCGTCAATATGGAGAGTGAATTTCGCCAAGGATAGAACTCGCGACCTTACGGTTCGCAACAGCGTAACATATCCTATTAAAAGGTGATCACCAATGTTTAGTGGCTGTTACTGGCTTATTAAAATATTATCACATGGATTTCTAGACAAATTTTAAGTTATTTAAAGATATTTATGACATTTTATGTGACTTTTAAGTAATTTTTACTGTTCCATACTTGTAATATCTGAAATGAATCCCCAAACCAGCAGGAAACATAAAATTGTATTAAATTTTATTTAAAAAATAAGGGGTAGACTTTCAAGAAAGTAACAGGAATTTTTTATAAACATTTCACGCTTTAAAGTTTTTATGAGCTTCGTAAAGACTATTATGATATCGATTGCTTCATAATATTGGTCACATCTGTTTTTATATATCTGTTTATGACTATATATTGTAATATGTAAACGAAAATTTTTCTATAAGCATTTGATAATTCTGAAGTTATAAAAAGGGAGACAATAGCACTGGAACTATCTTTTTGAAACTTAATTAAGTTTTAAATTATCTGCAATATTTAGTACAATAATAATAAGATGTATTCATGATTATTCGCACTCTACCTTTGGCAATAATATGCTTAACGAAGCATTCAACTTCATTATAATTGAGAAAATAAATGTATTTCGGGAATATAGATATTTGTAATTATTCATCATGCAGAAGTTAAAATAAATATATAAAAAAAGAATGAATACTTTTGCATATTTATTTAATATATACTAAGCAAAACCAAATAATCCACATAGAGCTAAGAAATTACAATGTAGACTCTTTCTGTAAAAGCTTTAGAAGAAATTAAAAAAATTTTTAAAGACATCGTTGAATATTTCTTAGCTATTAAATGCAAAACTTACTATAGTATTGGTTCCTTGTTACTCGAAATAATGTTGAACTCAAAGCAAATTATTTGAGGACTTGAATAATAGTAACAAACAATAATTAAATTTGGAAAACAAAGCAATGTAAAGCTTAATTAAGGGTTTTATTTCTCTGAACAAAACTCAACTGTACGTTTGAAGGAACAGATACTATGTTATAATATTTGTATAGAATAGATCTCTTAAGACTTTACAGATTTAGTGATAAAAATGGAAACTAAAAAGAAAACTATCTATTCAGAATTTTTAATAAGAGTAAATGATATTAGATTCATAATTTATAGCCAAGAGTAACTTAGATTTTTTTTTAAATGTAACATTTATATGAATTGTAAAAAGATTATCATATAAATGTCAAAACATTTTCAATCAGTTATATGAGGAATGAAGACTTCATTTTTACTTCAAATTCTTGTTCTTAATAGCTAATTATAATTCAAATATAGCGCTAAAAACAAATTCATCCTAAAAGAACATGTTAATAATATTGAGGATATCCATTATATTTTGCATATTGATAATAACTAAATCTGTGACATCTTATTATGTAACAATTCTCTTTTTATTTTATACAAGTAGGTATTAATAAGATATTTTCAGAAAAAAAAAACTTGAATTTCAAAATTTTAATATTAAGCTTCGGAGGCATAAAAATAAATAATATTTGGTCTACGAACATATTTAATTAAATTCTTACACTGAAATGCAGTTTACCTTTGAACTACTCCTCTAGCAGTCTTTTGTTGTTGCAATGTGATAGTAAAATTTTTGCATTGTTTGAAATAATCGTTTTGGCATTCATATACTTATAACGCACATCTTTACTTTTCTATTTATCTAAAAGTATGAATTCGCAATTTTTTTTTCCTTTAAATGAAATCAACCAAAATCTGTGAAAGAATCTGAAGTTGTTAATTGCGTTTTTGTGAATAACTTCAAAGTTTCTACCCTTAGCAGCATGAGCTTGTTTTATTTGACACTTTTTATGAGAGTAAATATCTGCTAATTAGACAGTTTCACTTCAATGTGGAACATCGTTCAAAATACTTAATTTTAAATCGACTTCTTACAGAAAATTATAATTTATATTTTTTTCATTATTTAATGCATATGTAACCAATGGCATGAGGCGTTACTTGCTTGACATTCAATGAAGAGACTATTGCTTTATTTATTAAATAGAAAAGGACTACAAAACATTTAAATTATTTCTTGTGTAGATAAAAGTTTGAAATATTATTAAGAAACAAAAACAATCTATATAATCCTAGAAACCAATAAAATTTTGCCGAACAACAAATAATTGGAAATCAATTTAAAGGAACAAATATGAAAATGGAAATCCTGCTTTTCAGTGAAATCGTCTGCAGAATATCAATAAGTTTATAAACTTTGAGTCATTATTTGAGTATTAAATAATGATTCAAAAAATATCCATACTGAATTTAGTATACTATGTATTTAGTAATTTAATAGCAGTGAATATAGTAAATACTGGTTATTGTATTCTCTGAATAATGTACTGTGTATTCAATGAATATGTATAACTGCATGAGAGTTGATAAAATGTATTTGAATTTTCATTTTTTATTTAACTGCTATTGCCTTTTACAAGACAACTTTTAGATAAATTTTACAAAGGTTTTTAATATTTTTCATGCCATCAAAGAAAAAAAAATAAAATAGCTTCACTTCTAAGCTGTAGCCTTTCATTTTATTCTAAATAATTTATTTTATTCATTTATTTTACCTAAATGCGTAGATGGTGAAACAATTTATCTTTCGATGATGAAATGAAATAATTTGGGAAGATATTTTTTCTGTAAAGGATATATGAAGACTTTAGAAATTATTAAATGAGTGAGCATTGATTACTTAAAGTGACGGTGTGTTTATAAAATCAAAAACAAATTAAAATTTTAGTTAGTAGTAAAATTTAACTTACTTTTAAAGAAATTATTTAAAAGATTTTTAGGAAGAAATGCAATAAAGCTATTCATAAAATTTAAATAATCCAGCTATATAAATTTCTTTATAGAAATTATCTTAAACAATGGTAAGAATAAATAAATAAAATCTTGTCAATAATTTGAGAATATTTATCATTTGAAAAAATGTGAATAGATTTTTTTCAGCTTTTTCGTCTATATATTCTTTATTCTATTTTCGATGAATAGAAACCCATAATAAAACTGTATATCTAGAGCATTTTAATATATTATATAAATATTGGAATCCTGTGTGGAATATTCTGCCAAATTATTTTCCAAAAATCTTTTCAATTTTTATAAAAAGTGCTGGATAGTAACACATGAACAAATATGAAGGAAAATCCCATATATTTAAATTAATGATAGACTAATACCTTTTCTTTGATATAAATTTCCCTGAGTTAACTCAAATAACAATTTACAATGGTCAACATTACTGTCGAATGATAGATTAAAATACCACGCTCATTTATAACAGCTAGAAAGAGAAACGGAAAATTTTCATACAACCCAAACAAACTTCATGTACTTTTGTTTAAATAAAATGGAATTCATCTTTTTTTCAAATAATAAATATATGCAAGGTAGCTCCTACAAAAAAAATGTGCAAAGGAATATATTGAAAAGGAATGTTATAAAGTATTCTTTGTAAATGATAACAGAATAATCTTAATATTTAGATAAAATTAATTTGATATTTATATAAAATATTCTTCTGACAAAATATTTTGTAATTTTGTTTCAGAGTGCTAATATCAAAAGAAAAGCAGGGAAAATAAAATTATGAGTCACGTTCCTTGCCTTCAATTTGGCAAATAAATTAAGAAATGTTTATTTAATAAATGAACAAAATATGATTAAACTCGATGCCAATAGAAATTAAGACAATATTAATATCAATTTGTTAAATGACATTCAATAAATGTGGGCCAGAAAATAAAAGAAAAATCATTTTAAGAGTGATCAATATTTTTAAAAATACCTACATTAAATTGCATATTTTCTTTAAAATGCGTAAAAACACTTAAATTAACGCTTCTAAAAGTGAGTAATTTTGGTATTCTTAGTATTAGGAAATGTTCATCAAAAAAATGGGTGGGCGATGCAAACTCATAAATATTGTTGAAAAATGTATTACAAATATTATTTCAGAACAAATTTAAAATTTACTGCTAATGTTTACACATTTTTTGAGAATTTTTATCAAATATTTTACGATGTTGTTTTATTTGCAGAATCCCTCCATTTATGCATTTAGCTCAGATTTCTTCTTTTATGAAATAAATATCTACCTTTTAGAGCAACAATAAATATGAGCTTAACAAAGAGTTTTGAAGCTCTTTAAAAAGGAGATATGTATTTAGTTATATATATATTTTCATAATTCATAATTTTTTATTATCAAATATTGCTCTCAGTACATTCCCAAAATATCTATCAGATGGTTTTTTTATATTCAATAAAAATTTACCTGAAAGCAATCAATTAACTAAAATTTAAATTCTAAAAAGAATTAAATAGTGTAGTATTATTGGGTGCAAAGTAAGTGCCAAATTACTCATATCTACTACATTAGAATACAAGACAAAACACTTTTACGAAATTCCATCTTCAAAAAAGTCAGAAAATTAACATTTTTGAGAACATACAGACTGATTAAAATAGCCCAATTCTGCTATTAATATTTTAGGTAGATTGCAGAATTGGAAGACTCTATTTTCATAAAATAAGGAATCATTTGGGGAACTCGATTCTGGAATTTCTCTACTTACTTATCATTTCTTCAAAAGTGTATAGAAAATTATTTCTTAGGCAGATTAAAAGCAAACTCATAAAACAAGACAAAACATTTTAATAGTTTCATATTATTTCTATAATAGAATTGTTACCAACAATAAAAACTGTAAAGTTTGGAACTCAAACTTATTACAAATCTTCCAAATTTTCAGCTGCTCACTCTCGCGATTCTGTCTGCAGAAAATCAGAACTTAAAAGCAAAGCAATACTAAATCTTTCCGGCTGGCTACCACTGACTTGGTGTCAATCTGAGACATTTGTCTAGAGGAATAGAAAAAGGATCCTAAGATATCTCACATTTTTCGACACCTCCAACACAGCGGGACTAGCGCCGAGTTTAACGGTGCGAGAAAAGATTGGAAAAGGTTGTGTTTCTTCAACTTGGTTGAGTTGAGCGTTAAGTCAAAGCCTGGCGTAAGGGAAAAAAAGAAAGAAAAGAAACTTAGTTCACGTTTGACGAAACACGTAGTTTCCAAGAGAATAGCTTTTTTTTTCAACTCAGTAAATTTCTTCAAAAAATCATTACTCTTTTCCTTCTAAAAGTGAGTACACTTTAATTACGAAACGAAATGCTTTAAGCTGATCGTTACCACTGAACACTGCATAAAAAATAATTGCTTTCAGTATGTGTACTATGCAGACTAAAGCTTTTTTATAGGCCAGTCACTTAATAATTAAAATGCTTTATGTAATGCTTATCATTTCCTGGATCATTAGCAAAAAGTTTTAATAGTGAAAATATATGTAGCAAATATCAAAATATATTTTTGATTTGTATGTCTTATCTTTATAAAAATACTCGAAGTTGAAAAATTATTCTAAATAAAACGGTACAGTAATTATTAAGGTGTTGTAATTTTTTTTAAAAAATGAGCATAACTTGAATTCTTCTTAACTGCTTCTTCCATAATTTATTTTTAACGGTGGAAAATATAAGAAATACTAATTACTTTTGTAAAAGAATTAAGACATTGCTTTTATGCATTTAATCATTGTACTGTTTTTATCTAACTTGCATTGTACAATAATTTTCATTTAAGTACAAAATGAATGTGCTGTGAAAAGCGTTGAATACGATATTAAAGAATTAATCTCTTAAAATGATGCAAAGTTAATATTTAATCGTTCGTTGACTTAACCTTTTTTTCCCTTATGCTTTTTACCCGTTTTCATCGCACAATAACTAATGCATCTTAATACACACTTGAAATGCCATTTTTTCTTATAAATGTATCGTTAACAATGAAAATAATTTGAGGTTCACATCTCAAGTATTAATTCATTCTTTTTAAAGGTATTGTTTGATTTTCTGCATCTTTATTCAACAATTATAAATGTATCTAAAAGTGAAAAATAATTCAATAATTATTAACGCATAACAAATTTTAAAAAAATTAACATCTCTTGAAATCGATTTTTTGCGTCTCGTTTTATCATTTTTGAAAAACCATTACGTATTTAAATTGCATTTTTAAGATATAGAAATTAAACCGTTTTACAAAATTATTTCATGCTGATTTTTTATTTAATTTAAACTGTTTCATGGTAGTTGTAATATTGACAGAAATAAATGCATTATGAAATCTGTTAAATGCAAGAATGACAATTTAAGATTTTAATATAAGAAGTCATATTATCTATTATGGATTTTTTTCAGCTTTTTGCAATTATATAGAAACTGATGTATTTGGGCCTAGATTGAAATTCAAATATATTTTTTCACTGATGTATACGGATATCTTATGCTAAACATAATAAGTTTATCTAATTATTACAGTATGCATCTTTTAAAAACTACAAGAAATTGAAAAGCATGTATAAGAATGTTTCAGTGAATCCTTCTTAGAAACGAAGTATTTCTTGGATTTAACAGATTTTATTTAATATAGTCCATAAAATCTTAAAATATTTCGATCAACATTTAATCAAGTTCACTTGAGTATTTTGATGTAAAATGTAAATGCAGAATAATTATTTTACAATCTATTTTAATAATAACCAGTACATTGTCTCAATTAGAAAAAAAAAACTTTACTTATAATTATTAAAAATTTTAAAGAATTCTAAATAATTCGGAAGCGAGGGCACACAACATCACTAATTAAATTCGGAAGACAAATCGAGTACCAATCAATAAATAATTCTCAACCCAGTAAAAATAATCTAATTCTATATTCGAAAATAAATTATTTTGCTGAAACTCAATTAGTTATGAATAACTGCTCATAAAATAAAATAACATTGAAGAGAAATACCCAATATCGATTCGAAAACCAATATATGAATGTCAATACTAAAATATATCAACTTATTTTTCTTTTGTAAAAAAATAGAAGTTTAAAGATTTCCTTGAATGGAAATTCAAGTACTTTTTATCCTGTATTATTATAGTTGGTTTATGGCAGTTTAGTTTGTTTTCTGTCTAAACAAGAATTTATTATTTATGTGTACTTTATTTTTAATTGGAATTAAATATTTTTAGAGCGTTTATAAAATATTGTATTTTTAAAGCTTTTGTATTCATACTTTTAAACATCAATGCGAAATAAGCTGTAATATTATGGAAGAGGTTTCAGAAAACAAACTCTTCTCCCTCCCACAAGATTTTTTGTTACATATTACTTGTATATCAGAAAGTCTTGTTCAAGAAATTTCATAAGTGTTGTATAAGAAAATGGTAGCTCTAACGTAATTAAATCAAAGGTTCATTTTCATTTTTAGAACGTTTTGCATATCACGTGCATGCCTTCTTTTGCTGTTTTGTGGATTATTTTACGGTAATTGAAAATTTTTCATCAAAGAAAATTTATTTGATACGGTTCAAAACGTATTTCTTGATTTAATTGAGAATTTTGTGGGTTAAAAAAACTTAATTTTAGCTTAATAAGTTATCTCTCTGTATAATGCAAAATAATAATATAGAAATTCTTGAACAGTTACAAAGCAATTCGAAAAAAAAAATCAAATGAAGGGAGAAAAGAAAAAATTCGAAATAATTAAATATTTAACCTACAATAAGTAAAGTTGCATTATGTTACCAAAAAATATGTTCAAGAAACACATATTTTATGAAAATACTTTTAATTATGTACATATTAAGAGGTTAAAAGAAACTTCTTTACAATTTTTAGCATTTATATTCTTTGATTTATCCAACATGATTAATGAGACAGAAAAATTTTATTAAATTCCACGAACACTTTAAATTCTAAATTTAAATTAGTAAAAAAATTACTTAAAATTAAGTTGCAAAAAAGCAAAATGGAGTATTTACAATTCCATTTAATTTCAATTTTTCAAAAAATCGGTTAACAAAAATTGATTTCAATATTTTATATTTTTCAAAAGGAGATTCATAAAGATAGTTAACCCATAAAATTAAACAAAGTGCACGTGTCATGCGAGGCAATTAGATATTATTTAATTAAAAGTCCATAATTTTTGGAAATCCATATCATGAAAACTATTAGAAAATTCTAAACTAACAATTCCTAAAGTAAATTCCTATAGAGATGAGATTTAATAATTAAACTTCCAATGTTTTGAAATTATTAACTCCCATTATAATTAAAATTCATGAAAAAAAATCAAGAAAATATTTTGTAACTAATTGGTACCTGGTGCGTTTCTGCCACAGAAGAAATAATCTTGGAAATATCGTTTGGAATTTAAAGTAATCTTGTTTAATTCAGAATGATAGAATATTTATTTTCTTATCTACAGTGAATACATAAATTGAAATTATGGAATATATAAAATAGAAGCATAAATAGTGTTTATTCTGTTTTTATTATTTTATTCAACAAACAAGTATTTATTTTTATACAAATATTTGTGTGTTTTTTTAGAATTGTAAAACCCGGTGTTCTTTCACAATGGTAAAGAAAGAAACTATTTATTGTATCTCGTGATTCATTTAATATTCGTTCAGTATTATCAAGTTTAATATTAAAAAATGTGATTAAAATATTTTCTTTTCAAATTTATTGAAAATAGAAAATATAATTTATACCATTAAATTTTTAATATAGTTGAAATGATAATTTTTTGAAAACTAAGATGATGCAATATTATTTGTACTATAGTATTTTCGGAAGTTACTGCAAAAAATGCTAAAATTTTAATAAACGCTTAGTTAAAATTTCAGACCAATAGAATTAGTTCCCCCAAAATTTTCTTGCACTCTCTCTAATAAAACTATTGCCTCAGAGAAAGACTTCCATTGCATTTAGGTACAATAGCTCTGAAATATTAACATCTAACTAGAATTCAGCATCTTTACTGAATCTGTTGTCTCCTTGGTGAGTTATTTGGTGGTTAATCCATGGATAATAGATGTGGTAAATAGATCTGAAAATATTTTTTTTATATTTTAGATAATTTTACTGTCCCTTTAACCGTCCCATGACTACAAGTAATAAGCAGTCGAAATTTTATCGAAATCAGATGAGCGTTACGGCAGAGCATAAGAAACATATAGACAAACTTTCATTTGTATTTACATATTCGGAAATCGAGGGAAAAGGGCTTCATAGTGTATGGCTGTTAATCTGAGGCATGTGAATTTAGGATTATATTTTCGGATATTCGTAGGGAATGAAATAAATATTATAGCACAAATACTCTTATATTTCAAAAATAAAAATGCTTCAATCATTCTTTTCCCCTTTCAAGCTTTTTTCCAAATTGAAATTAGCTTAAAGGCCTCGGATCACAACAATGGCACGAAATCTGTTAAATTTAGCCTTAAAGTCTACTATTCGTTAAAATATTTCCAAAAAAAGCTTTTGTGCCACATAGAACTTAAAAGAGAATAATGTTTTATTCCCTTCTTTTGCTTCTTTTTCATTATTTCCGGGAGAGATATAACTATTGCCATTCGTCAAGTGCCCAGTTTCTGTATTTTTTTTCCTAACACTAAAGCAATGACTCTGGCGTAAAGCCAGCTGACAGCAATAACTGAACTCTTAAACTTCTATCTCCTTTGATAATACACTGGAATTACGAGTTTCATTCAACGTTTATTTTGATCTGGGGGTTTAAAGAAATAATGAAAACCACTCACCAGATTGGCTTAAATCAGTATATTTTTAGCTTCAAATTAAATGTCAAAACCACTCGAGCGTCGAAATCAAATTAACTAAGAAATGACTTTAATAGAAAGTTGAAGAAATTGAAAGAGTTCATTTAGTTAAAGAACTCCCAATCGTATAACAAAATTGCATTGAAAAGTTTTATCAAAAAGTGTGTGAATAATAATTTATAAAGTTAAAAAAAAGATAACTAATCATGATGGAATTATTTTACATTTCTGTTTTTGAAACCACAATTTTTAATAAATTCGAATTCTTTGCAGGTTACAATGGAAATGATTCGTCATGTTGATTGATTAGTATTTAATTTCTAGCCTGAATAAGTAGCCTGAATTTCTAGCCAGAATGCCTGAATAAGTTTTAATTCATGATCTAAATGTAAGATATTTGGAGGATAGATTCGTCAGATAATTTTTATAGTAACAAAAATATTTGTTATTATGATTAAGCTATTCCTGTTTTTGATTAACAAGCTTATATTAAATGCATCTCATTCTCTTTGTTTTGGTCTAAAACTCTCGAAATCTTTGGAATACCTAAATTAATTTAATAAAATGCTTAATATGATGCAAAACGTAATTATTTTCCTTTCATTTGATAAATGGGGGACTGGAAACCTACAAAATATATATTTTAATATTTTCTATTTAAAACTTTATCACCACAATAATATTTCAAAGAACAAAAAAAAATTATTTCTGCGAAAAAATTGCCCAAGAGATAAAATTTTGAATTTCAATATTTACCTTCTAAATCACGACTCACTCATTCACAAGGGACGTTATTTTACTTGAATTCCTCAACATGATACCTATTCAAATGAACTAATGCATTGGTATTCTAAGCTTCATAACTCCATCAGTTTTAATCGCAGAAGAATGGAATTCTTTTCAAATGGTAATTTGTAGCAGATGTTTTATTGAATATAGCGGTCATTGCTATAGTTCTAAATTTTTACCTCAAAACTTTTGAGAACGTTTAATGATAAAAGTAGTTATATTGGTAATAAATAATGCAAAATTTGCTGCCTTAACAATCGATAATGCAATCCTTCAACTAATTTAATTATTTCTTCAAATGAAAAGATGCCTGTTTCCGAGATAAATTAATTGTAAGGCGTTGAATTAATTGGACGTGTTGTGGCATCAGATTTTCTAAAAGGATAATATTAGATAAATTCAGTTGTTTGAACCCCGATATGTTATAGAATTTATAAAAAAGGCGAAAATAAGAAATAATATTCACTTCATTTATTCTGATTTTCATTGATTTGATTTAATAATTAATGCATGAATTAAAAATTCATGAAGCATACAGCACTTTGACACTATTTATTTCCTCAAAATATTCATAAATTCCAGTATTTTTCATCGACTTTTCAGTTAATCGTATTTTCTAGCGATTACATTCTATAGTACAGAGATGTGAATAAAAAATATCTCTACAACTGTTTTTGCGATAGCAAAATAATGTAGGTAATGCAATGGTTTTCATTATTTTTATTGTGTTTGCAGATAATACATTACTTGCCGGAGGTCAACGATTAGCCGATCACAGAAATGGTACTCTGTCAATTGCTCAGGCAGCGAAAGGTGATCAAGGCTGGTATCACTGCGAAGTCATTGGAGGACAAGGAGAAAAATCAATGGGTTCTCTTTATATTCGTGTCGTTGGTAAGATAATACTTTACAATTTATAATTTCAATATTTATAATAATAATTATTATAAAATTATTAGAGCCCATCAGCCTTATACAGGAGTCAAACAATTCAAAGAGGAAAATGACTAAGTTTTTATGCAAACAACCAAAAATAAAAATACGCATTAAATACCTTTCAACCATCATTTCCTTTCATACAATTTAAAAACGAATATCAATAAGGAGCTTAAATTCATTTTATAAGAATTCGTATTTGAAGCAATTAGTTACAGGATAAAGTTTGTAAGAAAGATTTAGAAATTTTATTACTTATAAAGAAGTCGAATTTTGCATAATTCTTTCAAAAATTTTTATATTTCTTACAATTTGAATTGAATATATATTAAATATTTTCAAAATTAATTGATATAAATTTAAAAGTAACCATTAAACGATCATAAATTTGTTTTAAAGAATATTTTAATAATGTCTGAATATTTATATTTAGAAATAAAAATTTTAATCCTTCTTTCACTTATTATGAACTAGCCGCCTTTGGCGACCAGCTGGTTCGCCATGAGTAATGCGTTCTAAAATTTTCAATTAAATCACATATTCATTAGCCAAAATTTAAGAAATAGTTAAAGTTAAAAGATTCAGTTATTAGTAGTTAAAGAGTCGGTAACTTTATTCGAAAAAACTTTTTGAGTTTAATGCTCTAACAATTTATCGATTATGCTTCCAAAATATTAAAAATGTTTTTTTCGGTGATGTTGCCAAAATGTTAAATATGTTTTTTAAAGAAAGCGAAAAAGGGGAAAAATTATTGAATTAATGATGCAGATATTACAAACGATTATAGAAATATGCCATTAAGTCGGGATTTCAATGCATATCCTCTCTAAATTCAACCAGGTTTACTGTAAATAAAGATAATTTATGGAATTAATGATATAGATAATCCAAACGATCATAGAGTCCATTGCCTTGCATTTATTTTTTTAGAAGATATCTCATTTTATATTTATGTTATTTTATCCAGCCACATGCTGAAAGTTGTATTTCTTTAGATTTGATTTGCGATGATAGTTTTTTTTTTATTTGAACTTCCGTCATTGTTTTCTTTTATTTTATCCAGTCACGTGCTCAAAAAAACATGGTTAAAATATTTCTTTAAAAATTCGTTAAAAATAGAAGCTTGAGTTATACATTAAAACACTGATGTCACAAGTTCATCTCTTTTTAATTAAAAGCTAAATATTCTTCATTTTTTAAAGCATTTATAGACTCGTGCTACATACTATGCAGCTATTTACTTCATTTAGACTTTTTTATAGATGTATTTCTTTTATTAAACAAAGCTGATTTATTTAATTAATAATATTGTAAAAGTCACAAAAAATTCTTTGCATTTTCTTTTTTTTAAAAAGAAAAAAAACATTTTTCATATTTATTTCATTTCATGCAGACACGTGCTGAAAATTGCATTTTTAAATGTTTAATTTGCAATAATTATTTATTTTTTTAATTTGAGTTTTTATCTATTTGATGGCAACCTATTGATAAAAGATAATTTTTCCCCTTCCACTCGTAACGTGCTCCTGCAGATTAAATTTTATTGTTTTGTCCGAAATATATTGTTGAAAAATATAGTTGAAATGCTTCTTTAAAAATTCATTACAAATAGAAGCTTAAGTTAAATGTTAAAATACTGATACTATTAGAAAGCTAATTTTTTTATCTTTAAATTGATGTTAAAATCATGTTTATCCGATAATAATTTCGGAAGTTATAGCGGAAAAACGTCGAAATTTCGCTTAAGTTTTAATTAATTCAAATTCTAATTAAAAATTCGAAAAAAGGGCTCCGAGGTGCACATTTCCGACCTCCAAGGTATACATGTACCAAATTTGGTAGCTGTAGGACCAACGGTCTGGCCTGTAGAGCGCCAACACACACACACACACACACGCACACACACACACACACGCACACACACACACACATTGAGCTTTATTATAAGTATAGATTAATAGTGCATGTAAAATGATAAAATTATTCCAAATTCAGTATTTCTTTGACTGAAAAAGAAATTACTACAATATATTATTACTTTGTTATAATGTCTTTCACATTATGATGAATCTATCCAATAATAATTGGAAAAATTAATATCATGTAGTTCACATAATGATTAATATACTAAAAGATAACTAGGTGCTATGATTATTTGGGATTAATTGCATGTGTATACCCATTATTCTATCATGTTAAACTATCCAGATGATATTATAATGAATTTCACTCTTTAAATATAACTACTCGAAATTTCAGAATATAATTCTTTTTGATGCTCTGAAGAATGTTATATGCACACAAACGGTTCAAAATAGGAAAAGAAGATATTTAATATAATTTTTGAATTAATTTGATATAAATACTGATAAATAATATCTTAGTATAGTTTATTTAGTTCGAGAAGAAATACGTGGTTTACTTTCATCAATGCTTTCACTCATATGGCCCTATTTTCATTCAAAGTGAAATATTAAAGGGAAAAAATCAACATGAACCCATTGTTCATAATTATCATAATTGTATTTTATAATAGTCGCCCCAAGCGACTAGTTATTTCGACTTAAATATTTATTACATTTGATTCCAGTTAAATCAATTAAATATGTTTTCATGTCTATTATTTCGTTTTGTTTCGCATTAAAACTGCTATATTTTAATCGTCTTACTTAAATCATGTTTGTAGTGTGCATAGTCCTAGCTAATGGATATACGCCCGTCTAATGAATACAATTTCACTGTTAAAAAATTAATTTTCCGATTCATTTATCTTCGGTATTATAACTTCCATCTTCTATTTGTTTTGTAAATTAAATATTTAAAATCTTATCACTTTAAGCGACTAACTGCTTTGGATATACGGGTTTTAAGAAAAATGATGCGATGGAAGTAGAACAGAAAAAATTCAACTCCAGTTTTGGAAGAAAAAGATTCTCCTTGTATCCTCTGGCCATCAGTTATCTCGCCTAGTGTTTAAAAGCATTTAATGGTCGATAATGTTGTAGAGAGAGGAAAAATGTTATATTAATATGATTTAAATAAAATTAAATATAGCCATCATTCCCAGCTTACTAGCTGGTCACTTGAGGTGACTATTTTAAAGTAAATACACAAAGAAGGATTGTTTTCTCCACAATGGAGAAGAATATTTTGATTCTTCTTTTTGATCATATATCTGAAAACATCTTGCTGATACTAATGTGGTGTTTGTTTAGTTGCCTTACTTCAGTTCTTTTTATCGTAAACATGAATCTTTTTATTGGAAAATATACTATAACATTATAGAGATACTAAAAGCATAATTATTCAATACATATGTCTTCTAAATTTCAGTAAGTTGTAATTTCACTTTTTTAAACTTATTTTTTAACAAAAACATAAACAGATATATTTAAGGGAATTCATCTTCCTCAGCTTTAAACAATGAAAGATAAGTATCTAATTTATCATTTAATTTTTATCTCCATTTACGAATTAATGAAACAGTTAAAACTGCATGAATTTTAGAGCAAGAGTATAATCTATTGTTAGAAATAAAGCAAAAAATATTTTTTCTTTGAATTATCTATATTCATCAAATTTACAACAGTAAAAAGACTATTGGTTATATTTATTAAATGTGTGAATATTCGTTTTTGAGCTGCAATATTTCTGTCAGCTAATTCAGTAAAATCTAAAATTCAGCTTAATTTTCAATTTATTAAAATTCTAATTAAAAATTTTAAAATATCGCTCAAAAGTGCACATTTCTCTGAAGTACACATAAGCCAAATTTGAGCTTTTTATAAAAGAGACTCATATTTATCTAGATTTATAACAAAACTCGATGTTTGTGGTGTGTGTTGGCTCTCTATAGTCCAGAACATTGAACCTGCAGCAACCAAATTTAGTACATGTATATCTTGGAGGTTTGGCATGTGAACTTCGTAGCCCTTTTTCGAATTTTTGATTAGAATTTCAATTAATTAAAAATTAAGCGAAATTTTATCGTTTTTTTTTTTTTGCTATAACTTTCGAAAATATTATGAAAAAGAATATTTTTGCATGAAATTCAAGATAAATAAACTAGCTTTCTAATAGTATCAGCATTTTAACATATAAATTAAGCATCTATTTTTAACAAATTTTTAAAGAAATAGTTTAATTACATTTTTCAACAATATATTTCGGACAAAACAATAAAATTTAATCAGCACGAGTACGTTACGAGTGAAAGGGAAAAAATATTTTTATCAATATGTTGTCATCGGATTGACAAAACTCAAATGAAAAAATAAATTATTATTGCAAATTAAACATATAAAAATGGAATTTTCAACATGCACCTCCATGAAATAAAATACACATGAATTATTTTTTTTAAAAAGAAAATATAAAGAACAATTTTGGGACTTTTACAATATTATTAATTAAATAAATCAGCTGTATTTAAGACAAATATACGGTTAGGTATACACATTTATTACAATTCGAGGTCCAACGACTAATTTGTAAAATATTGATAATAAAAATTCATTTATAAAAAGGGTCTAAAAGAAGTAAATAACTACATAGTATGTAACATGAGTCTATAATTGCTTTAAAAAAGGAAGAACGTATAGCTTTTAAATAAATAGAAATAGACTTCAATCAGCTCAATCTCTAAAACTGATTTATGAATATTTGAACATCACTCCTCAAAAAAAAAAAAAAAAAAACTAGTAATTTTAAACCACATCATCGAAACATTCCAAAGATAGTACCCAAATCAACTCCCGGGATTTCTCGAGACTGACCGCAATAAAAATGGAAATGCTGAATATTCCAAAAATTTATATTGCAAACTTCATAAGTCGATCAAATTTCATAGCAGAAGATTGAAACTTTCATTTATTTATTTGAAAGTTGAATTGTCAAGAATATTTCGTAGAATATGATTCCTTAGAACAAAAAGATATACAAAGAAAAGATGTACAGATGAACAAAATACTTAATAATTTTTTAATTATGTTTATAGACAGAAATAAAATAAAATATTATTGTTCGCATCAGTTAAATATTTTTAAAGTAAAACTAAAACCTGAATTTTAAGATGAATCTAAGTAATTCTTGTTTAATAATTCTTGAAAGATTCTATAAGTTACTGAAATTATTCAGCAATGCACATAATGATTATTTTTTACTTATATGTATATATATTTAAAATACTGCTTGGTTTCGATAAAACAATGTTTTTATATCAATTTGCAGTTAAATCATTTTCACTTTAAGATAAAGGTGAAATTTTCCGAGAACTCATAGGTTATTAGCGATATATATAGTGCATTAAGGGCTTAAGGCCCTTCTAACTGCATCAATGAATTATATGACAATTAAAATTTGAACTTAAAAAATATTTTGATGAAGTCGCTATTAAAAGACATTATTATTAAAAGACAAGTTGCATAATGTATTTAATCGAAATAGACTTTACATAAAGTATTTAACTAAGAATTTTAAATAGCAGTAAGATTAGCGAACCAGGTGGTCCCCAAAGGCGGCTAGTTATTAACAGATTTGCTAATCCAAATTTTAAATTACCTCTGTTTCAACCTAACAACCCTTCTTTTATCCATATACCAATACAAATATGGATAAAAGAAATGATGCACAGTTTATCTTTTTCATTTTTCTATTTAGTGATAATAGGTAATAAATAAAGTTTTATGAAGGTAATAATTTTAAAGAATTATGAAATAATATTTTATTTATTTTTACTGTATTTGAAAGGAAGAATATTCCACCATACATGTGCATTTTGTCATTTTTAACAGCAAATTCAATTCCATACTGGCCGGATTAGAAATAAACAAATATTTCTTTATCTATCCTACAATATATTTATTTCAAAGCAGTTTATTATTGCTGTATGTTTATTGTAACTGTATTTATTTTAAAGAAACCTGCTTTATTTACATAGTAGCAATACCTTTTTTAGTAAATTACACATTGCCTGTATAGTGATAGTTTGATTATATGACGTATTTCAAAAATCTCAGAATAAAAATTATGTTTGGTGGTTTAGATAGAATTTGTAAAATAACGATTTAATAAAAATGAATACTTTATTTGAGAGGAGTATTTTTGACACTGTCTTTCTTTTTGGAAACATGCAAGAAATACAAATATAAATATTTAATTTAAATATATGCGTAAGAATTTACTTTAAAAGGAATTCTAATTTTATTATATTCATTTATTCTTAAGCTCATTTTAAATACCGTTTACTTTATAAAAGCGTACAGTCATCATATAAAAATAAATTCTTCCTTGATTTTATCTCCAGCATATTGTTTTTTTTTTTGTGAAGAATTTGAATTATTTGAAGAGGAAAATTTTGATTAGAAATTAATGATATCGTAAAAATTAATAAATTTAACTACTCCTTAAATATATAACAACAATTATTGTAACGTCTCAAATGCGCATCTGAATAAAAGATATATTCATTATTATTTCACATTTTATCACTTTTACTTTCAAGTTTCAATGAAACGCCACTATTTCATATTCATTTTCTTATCTCTGAAATATATCATATTGAAATTAACTCACTATATTATATTTCATTATTATGGTGAACACGTTTTAATATATAGCGATTTCATACCAGAAAATAATTATACAAATAAATAATTATTGCAAGAACGAA
Organism: Argiope trifasciata; assembly: GCA_026543055.1. Lineage (NCBI taxonomy): Eukaryota > Metazoa > Arthropoda > Arachnida > Araneae > Araneidae > Argiope > Argiope trifasciata. Next base: position 2,068,131 of record JAPMOQ010048154.1, read on the forward strand.
AAAATTATTCATTCGCTAAAAATTTAAAAAAAGGACTTTTGGAGGTTACTAATTTCAGTTTAAAATCACAGTTTGCATTCATATTTAAAAATGTTAGGAAATTTTCTTCTTGATTCCAGCTAAATTTTATTAAATATAATTAAAATCAATTTACTGTACATTAACAAGTACTTTTTATTAAGTTTAGCATAATGCTTTCGGAACTCTACGTTTCCGTTTAATTCTTCTCTTTTTGGAATTTACGTATATAAGTCACAAATTATTTATTATCAATAGCCAAATACATTTTATATAAAAACAAATAGAAATACAGGCCAAGTAGATTTATTTTGACTTTTTTTCTAGTTTGTATTATTCTTATGTTTATCTTCATGTTTCAATATGAAAAATAATCCCACAAAATCATTAAACATGCTTATGATTTTTATAATTTTAGTATGTATGTTCCATGATGCGTATCGAATTTAGTTGACTCTTGCAAGCCCAATTAAATCAGAAAACATTATGCAGAGCACCTGAATTCTAAATTAATCTGGAGCCGCTAAAAGATGAGGGAAAAAAACTCATTAACATTTTGCCCAGCAAGTTTCTGAATAATGGTCTCATTGATTCAAGTAAGAGGACATGTCGGAATAAATTAATTTGTTGGTTTTGAAAACACCTGGGGAATTTAAAACTAGAGAATTCTGCGCATTCATTTCCTAACATATTAATGAGTATTCGTAAAACACAAGCAATACATCGAATACTAAAATGCAACTGCCATTTTTATAGAAAGCGTATAAAGGAATAATTTCTAAACATTGTGAATTTCCTAATTAACAGAGACACTGGTTTGTTCATTGTTAGATATTGTTTGAGAGAGCGTAAAGAATATTAGCAAGAATTGTATCGCAACATTTACTGTACTTGTAACTTCTTTATCTGTTACCTTTTAATCAATGACCAAGCTTCGCTAAATACTTTTGTTTACAATTCATTACTGCTTTATTTACCTATCATCCTTAAGAGAATTCATTAGCTCAGAGAACTTTCCGAAATATTTAAACGTAATTGATTTCTTGCATGACTTCCCCATTAATCTAAGACATGGGAAAGCAAATGATGAAGAGTTTAACAAATTTTTCTACTTAGGAATTTTCAGAATCTTTTTCATCCATGTTAATGGACCAGTGGAACGCTTGCTAAGTAAACGAATGTCTTCCTTTATTCAGAATATTCAAATGCATACTTTTATTTGTAGTTTTGTTTCTTGCAAAATTGAAGTTTGCTGATAAAAAGAAGAAACTGCCAGCATTCCACATAATTTTTCTAAATAATTTAATTAAAATGTTTACTTTGATGGATAATAATTTTGTAATTCAAATGTGCTGAAACTGAATTCTGAAATAAAACTTTAAAATTATTTCTTTTGTAGATAATATCATTAATGTTTATTTTTGGAAAATTTCTATTATTTTACATATTGCTGCACAAATCCGAATAACTCACAATGGCTCAGTAGGTAGCAAAACGCATTTCTGATTGTTTGGTCCTTAATTGATCCATCCCAATTACGTTTTTTCCAAAGACTGAAAATATTTTATTTAGAATCTTATCTGCTGTGCATCTAAGGTCTAAGAAGTTACTAGATCTTTCTTAAATATCTAAACTGGAGTGTTCTCGAAGTTTATATATGTGTATAAAAGCTGAACTCTATCGATAATGGAAAAGTTCTCAGTCTCTAGCTGTCTGAGTTGCTCACTCAAATAAATCTAATTGTTTGTTTGAACTACTGAAGTAGTTCTTTACATTTTCGTGACAATTTTGTGATGACTAAATGACTTGTGAGTAGTATATAATTGAAGGATCCAGCTTAGAATTTTACATAAAATATTAAATCCCGAATTTCAAGATACAACAAAGTCCAAAAATACTGATAAATTATCAAAACTATCTAATTAAATAATACCACATGCCCTGAAACAGCATGTGTATAGCCAGCAATAAAAATGAATTTAGATATAATAATATATCAATGAAATACTTCAGATTTGCTTATTCTTGTGTCAATAATATAATAATGATAGTATAAAATTGTCTAAGCAGTAATATGTCCAGCAAATTACCTTGTAATTTTTATATGAAAAAACACACTAAAGTTAGAGGATATGAGTATAATGAAGAAAGAACTTTATTACCTCAAGACATAGTATGATATTTCGATGATTCTGTTCAATACTCTGAGTACTAGACAGATGTAGCCTTTTTAGTTGGTTTTTTATTAGGATGGAATAAGATGAAAATTATCAAATAGCATTTAATAAATATATTAGATAATATATAGGATAAGTAAATTTGGATTTTTTTACTATCTCATGTTAAGAATGTACATTTCAAAATTATTTTTACTTAAAAATTAAAATGGAATAATATTTTTTATTTAATATTCTTGGACTATCTATATATCTGACAGTGCAGAATAATAAATAATGTTAGAAGGTTTTTGTAAGTTTTTATTACTACTGATTAATTAAGTACTGTTCTATAGGATTCATTGAGTAAAAAATAACTGCTTTAATGAAGCTATTTAGCTGACAATTATTCAGTTGAAATCAGCTGATGAACATGATTTTTCAATTAATAGTATTAGTTTACACTCTCCTTATACATATATATTTATATATCTACAGATTTTCAATCGTTATTAAAATATTTTTTATTCAGCCACTCAAGTTCAAATACAGTGATTTAACTTGTAGTGGATGACACTTCATATTAATACATTTTTTAAAATAATAATTCATTGATTCATTTTTAATACTTTGAATAGAATATTAGCAGTTTGTAATGAAAATTTATATCAGCAAGCAGTTGCTCAATCAGTAAAATGCTAGGAGTTCAGTATTTTTCATGTTAATATAAAGAATGCGAGTTCAATTATTGTGAAGATAAAAAAAAAATTGATGCAATATTTTTTTTTATAATTACTCAATGAAATATAACTAAAATTGAATTTTCATTGTCGATCTAAGTATAAATTCAATTAAAAAAATTATATTACTTGTACACATGTAATTCTGGAATATAGCTGCACATCTTCTGTTTCCAAAATGCGTAGATTAATTAAATCATACTGAAAAATTTCAATTGGCAAAGATATTTTAAGGCTTTTAAGGTTATGATGATAACAAATCTTATCCAATATCGTTTGAATTAACTTCAATTTCTTAGTAGCATTTAGCTATGCTAGCACCAATACAGTATGTGGTTATGCTTAGTTTTTTTATTTTCTAGTTTATTCATGTACTTTAAATATAATTAATTATTATCATGCAGCACTCTAGTAGCACGCAAATACTGTACAATATGTATGGCATTGATCAATATTTGAAATATTGTTTAATATCATATAATATCACACAATATTGTACAATATTGAGTAACAGACTGTACTAGCTGGCAAACCGAAAAAAAAACATTTACAGGACAACATAATTGATTTTCACTTTATACTTATACTTATACTTCTATACTTGGTAACAAAAATAGGTCTAAGGTTCCACATGAAATTCATAAAACCAAAGTGTATCATTTTCCATACTGGGAGAAAAGTTAAAAAATGTTTAAATGTTATGTCACAATAGCACGGTATTTTTTTATTTTAACTTAGTTTCTTTATGATAGTCTATTTTGAACCAATGGAAACGAAGGGACATGTTTATCACTTCGACGAATATTATTTTTACTAAAATAAATACGAGTTTAATCTTCTCTTAAATAAAATACCCTTTATTATATATAAATTTACTTGTTCTAAACAGGAATAGTTTTTTTCCATCAATTTTAACACCATTGTTTGAAATTCCAATATCAAATGAAGATATACTGCATGGTTTTAATAATAGTAGTAAGTCTGAAATGAGCAAATCCAATCATATCATACCATGCCAACCATAAAAGTTCTCTGAAACAGGACACAATGATATGGTATTAGAACTTGGATTAATAAATACATCACGAAACAGACACTTCAGCATTCTACTTTAAGGAAAATAATTGTCCGGATAGAAAGCATATGCATTGAAATATTTTCTCTGAAATACCTTCTTTACAAGGAAATGCAACATGAATAAGAATTTTCACGCCGACATCCTGGCATAGGAGTAGCGCATTCTAGCGTGATCTACGCTTCCTGAGCTTGAGTCTCAGTTAGGGCATGGTTGCTCTTCCTTTGTTTTATCTGTGAGATCTGTGAATGTGCACTCCTGTTAAAGAGGTATGTGAAAGCGAATGAGTGATGAGGGAAGTGTCAAAGTCGTCCCTATTTGGCACTACTAAAAGATAAAAGACGCATCCTATCAGCTTAAATCGCTGTCTTCGTAACAAGCTTGTTCTATGGCAAGTGCTATAAAAAACAACACAACAGAATTTTCAGAGTTTTTATATTGATAGTTCAACCTGAGCGTGCTGTTTCTCTATGGCAATTCTCTATCATTAACTCACCCTAACAGTTCAGCATTCTGTAAAATTTAAAGAACATCATAATTCTAAAATGATGTATCAGTGGTTATTTCATCAGGAGCATCATGTTCTATTTCTGACTATCTAAAGATTTTCAACTTTTTACTGGGATAAAAAAGTGGATGTAATGAATATTTAATGAATAAATGTGCTTTTATTTACTTATAAGATAGTAATCAATAACTATATCAATAAAAAAGCGAAATATTCTTAGAAAGATGCCCACTTTAGATCGAGCAAGTAGTATCATTGTTTTTACAAATAAAGAATTTTTTCCACCACATTCATAGAGCTTGGCTTAAAGAAATAATTTGTTAGCCCACTAAATAATAATGATGAATGCATCAAATGCCTTTGTAAAACATTTCGTTTACTGAAACTTCAAGGGAAGAAAGCTTACCTTTTTTTAAAGAATTTTCTGCTTGGTTATGTTTTGACTAAATTATTAACATTTTTTTATAAACACTGAGCAGAAAATAATGAAGAACCGGCATAGTATATGTTTGCAAAATTCTGGAAGTCTGATGCTTATATGAGCATAAAAGTTCATCTTTTATATTATAACTTGAAGAAATTTCTAGGCAGCGTGGAATATTTTTGGTAACTTGGTTCTATCAAAATATAAAAGCTCCACCCGGATATGAAAATTAGAAAACATTGCATTTAAAATTACAAGTCCCATTTTTAGCCTTTAATATTTTTTTAACAACCTAAGGCGTTTGGGAAGAAAATGGGAAAGCTTCCACATATCTTAAACTCTTGAAAGCAAGCTAAGGAATATGTTTGATAGTACAATAGTAATGAAAATCGTACTATGACATTTTCTCTACAACATAAAAGAAAGTAATCTAAAAAAGGTCTTTTACACATGAAAGTATTTTTTCAAATCAGTTTTCATATTATTTAAATTAATCGCACATCAACATGTACTTTTTAACATAGTTTTAAGATTTTGATATAATTTCTATTTAATTATTTGCATTTCTAGAAATATACTTCGTTAATAAAAATTATAATTTTAAACTCACAATCTATCCAGATTTCATATTTTTATTCGTTCCATAATGTTTGGTTTAATTTTAATTTCATTTTAAAGTTTTGAAATTAAAACCAAATAGTTCAAATCAATTGAAATTCATCGATTTTAATTTATTGTTTTCAAAGATGTAAATGACCCCAAATTGATCAATTAAAATAGCTTTCGTTTTTCAATTGGTATTTTCTTGCTTTTAATTTCTTTAGTTGATGATCAAGGTATGAAAAATCAGTATTTTTTTCATGACTTTGTTTCTATGTGAGCTACACTTTTATTGCTTTTTTTTCCAATATTGTGACAGCTACTGTTAAATGTCAATATGAATCACCAATTGTTCTTTATAATTGAAAGGCTTTTGTAGTATTATCATTTCAGTCTGAAGATTCATTTTCTTGTATCAGTTTGCTGAGCACTTTTTATAAAAAAAAGATAAATGGTTATAGAACTGAGAGAGAAATAAATATTGAAATATATTTTCCAGAAATTCGAATTTTCAGAAAGGAAAAGTTTTTTTTTTTTTTTGTTTTATGATTTTTTATGAGCGTCTTAGATTTGCCATGTCTGCTATTGGATTAGTTGAAGTTTGACGACAATCTTTTTTATTCAAGTACAAATTTTGCTCGAAAAGAAAGAAAAATAAGGTGTTTCGTAGCTCTATGAAAGAAGGTACTACATTACTATCATAATTTATGTACAATAATATAAATTTTTTACAGAATGAGTTCAAAACTGGATCTGTAGTTTGAATGTTCATTGAGATACATAACTGTAAAAATAACAATTGTTAACATTTCAATAAATTTATCTGAATAATTTCTAAAACAGTATATTTAAAATAGCCCTCATAAGAAATGACTTTAAAGGGGAGAGTCATGTTAAAATTAAGCTACAATAGGTTGTGTATAGAACAAATTTTTCAAGATATTCAGCGGCATCTAATGTTTAATACATTGTTAAATTGACAATGTATTAAACATTCGATGAATGATGATCATTACAGCTATAGTTCGAATTATAGCTATAATGATTTAAATATCATTACAGCTATAATTTTCATATTATAAAAGGATTTTTAAAAATTTTGCCCTTTAATTTTATAACAGCAAATAATGTCATTCAGAGATTATTAGGCATAACGTAATTGAGAAACTAATTTATTTCAGTTTTGTTTAAAGTACACAGTTTTTCGAAGTCAACAATGTTTTTCCCTTCCGCATGTATATAGCATAGCAATCAAACCATACCCTTTCGTTTAAAAAAATTATATATTTTGCATTCTTAAGAGACGCTTGAAAGTTATAAATATTAAATATAAATTTATTCAAATTGTGGCCTCTGAAAAAATACGACATTTCTTCATGCTTCGTACAATGAAATAATTGTGTCAGCTTGTTATAAAAAAAACCATCATGTTTTTCATCATATTCTAAACATTTCCTCTGCAATGAGCTGTCCAAGTTGATTAGCTGCTGCTTGCAGATCTTTCAAATCTGCATTTAAAAAACATTTAATGCCTGATCAAGATATTTACTGCATGTATTTAGATCATTTTTAAATAGCCGAAACTATTCGTTACAGGTTGTATTTATTGGCATATGTTCATCATATGAATCCAACATCAATCGGCATTTTTCTCTTTCAGTTTTCTTTGTAATGAATCTATGTAGCATTTCTTCCCTCGATTACTGTTTGTTTGGCACAAACATGGTATTATTTTTTTTAAATATGAGCTAGAAGTAGAGCACTGATTCTTAAAGAATGTTATCAAATCTTTAATGATTTATTAACAGATAAGCAGCAATACTTATAATATCAATTAAAAAAAGGTGAATACCTATTTATACACCAAATATTAAAAAAATATATTCTACTTGAAATTTTGAACAAATTTAATCTCAATTGTTGTCAATCAAATTTAATCTCAATAATTTCAAAAACTAAACAAAAAATTATGATAAAGAATTTGATATTGATGCATAGTGACGTTGTGCATCAAAATCAAAAGCATGGAATCTAGGAAGCAGGCTGTATAATTACAACATAAAAAATTAAAACTTTTTCTTCTCTGAAGACTTTAAACTATAGTATTTTTAAATGATGTCCATAAACATTCTACTCATTCAGGATAAATGATATTGTTTATTAATATTATTGGCAACTTATTCATCTGTTAAAGTAGTTTAAAATATTTTATTTGTCGATAAGAAGTATTTATAATAATTCTTTTTGTCAAATTTCTTAATCAAAAATATTTAATTTTATATATATTTTTAATTTTTCATAATCAGAAATTTATTTATTATTTTATTTATATTTTTACTTTTTATTTGATAACTTTTAATGCATAAACGCACGAAATGTGGAAAAATTTGTTATTTAAGATAACGATTAAATTAATTAATAATATTTGAAATTATTTTAACTATATGAACGGTTTTAAATTAAAATATTAAATGCTTGCATTTAATTAAAAGGCGGCTTCTGTCTTCAGGTTCTAATGAATGTTTTAAAGTAAAAGTGTCATATTTGAAAATAAAAAAAATATTTAAAGTGACAGTTTTATGCTTCATTAGATTTGAAATTTTAACATATTATCCCTAATAAAAAATAATTTCTCAAAAAAAAACTTTTTTTGTAGCTTGAGATTGTAAAAAATGTATCCTTGTAAAATAATTAATCAATTAAGATTAACCAGTAATTTTACAAATTATTTTTTAAATTTTAATTGAGTATATGAATTTATGGAAGACTAAATACATGTTATTCCAAAAATTTTCAATGGAAAATCTGGTATGTGTAAACATTTATATTCATTATGACTATATTATCACTGATGATGTGTAGAAAATAAATATAAATTTATTTAAGTATAAAGAAAATAAAAATCGGAAGTAAAATTTGTTTTTGAAAATTTGGAGTTTAATTTTACTATCATATAGTCTTCAACCCACTCTTTGAAACAAGTGTTGCAATTCGGTATTAAAAAATTGCAATGTGATAAAAATTCTTCGAAACTGCAAGATGTAGATAAAAATGAATATTTCACTTTGATTAAAGACATGAGTTAATTCAGTCAAGCGTCTGCACCGGCGATAAGCAAAAACTTGGCAAACATCCCAAGATTAAACGGAGTTTATTGCTAGAACAGGAAAAGAATAAGGCATTTTTTTAAAATAATTTTAAAAAGTGTGACGTGGAAAAAATATTCGACGTCTCAATGGAATCTGACGTTGAGTAATGTATCTTTGGAAGCTTCCCAACATGTCTTTGAGCAAGGCGTTACATATGAATGCGAGTTTCTGTTTAGTCTTAATAGAAAAAAGAATTTCTAGAAAGAATTTCTTTGAATGTGAACGGGATTTTTTTTTTTCTTTCCAAGTTTTTATTTGTCAAATGAAGAAAAGGAAGAAAATGCCAGACTAGAAATTTTTTACTGGACTAGGAACAATTATTTGCCTGAAGAATAGGAGGAAAAAAAATTATGCGTAATTTTTTTTTCCTTCCTTTATGCCATGCTTAAAAGTTGAATTATTTATGTTGAGCATCTTGACTGGTCAGCCTTCTTTAATTTTAAAGCCTAGTCCCTAAAGATAGCTATTTTACACTTTGATCTAAACAACTTCCATGTATCATCTTCAAAATATCCTGTCAGTTTTACTCAAATGTGTCAAATAAATAAAAAATTTCAAAATAACTGTTATTCTACGATAATAATATTTTTTTCAAATCTCATTTTTTTATGTACTACTTAGAATAATTCTTCAAAACGTTTGTTTAAAATGAAAATGGTTCTTAAATTAAATTTTTTATTTTAATTTTATTTATTATGTAAACTTCTTCCGGCGTCCTGGCTTATGGGAGACGCGTCTTCCTTGTGACCTGTTCTGGTTCGGGCATTCCCTCATTTGTTCTATCTCTGAGATTTGTGATTGACATCCCTCCCCCATAAAAAGAGACTGTGCAAGCGAATGTGTGTGTGTGTTTCGTTTTCATTTGAGCTAGAAATTTGCCTTCGGATGCTCAGGGGTCTTTACATCCCTTTTCCGTGGGAACACGGACAAACATCATCATCATCATCGAAATTTCTTTAAAAAACCCGATAAAATCTGGAAGAATTCTTAGACAGTTTGCACCTATTTGCTACTTTCATTGAGAGTATTTCTATTAAACATGAGTATTATCGAGAATGTTTCACAAAAAAATTCTGGAAATAAATAAAACAAAGGATAAAATCGCAGATGATGATGTCATAAATGTTTAGCATAACATAGATAAGGTTATTAACCTAACTAAACAATCACATGAAATAAAAATAAAAGTACTTTCTAAATTTTGTGGTATATTAAACCAGGCTTTTAAATCAGGAAATTGAGCTTCCTAAAGATATATAATTCTTTCAAATTTAAAAAAAAAGATTTTTAAAAAATTAGTACAAAAGAGGATGGAAAATATTGAGAGAAAATAGGCAAAATTTAATAATTAGGTACATACGATGTTATTGGGTAGGTATTTCATAAGAAAAATAAAATGTTTCTTAGTTTGTACACGTAAATGTGCGCAGAATGCATGCATTTTTTCGCATTACAATTAAAGTGCTGTTTACAAATTTAATATGAAAGTTGCCGGTACAATAATGCTTAAGATATTATGTATGGTGTAATAAACTATTTATTGTTGAATTCTGGACGTCTACTGAAATACAATGCAAAAATTAACATATTAATTAAGTGCTTCGAGAATAAGGTGAATAATGTGGACAGAAGCTATTGTATATAATGATAAAAGATTTCGTCTTTTCATTTATTTCAGCCTAAATTAAAAATAATAATTACTGAATGCCTGTATTTTCAATTCTGGTTCACTGACAAGAGAAGTTTTTTAATGGCAAAAATTCTTTGTATAATAAGATATTAGATTTGTATTATAAGATAATGCTATATGTTATCAAGGTAAACACTACAAAATTGTATAATATCTATCAAAGATAAGTAAATATACAACACATTTTATGCAAGGGAATTACTATTGATTTTTTTTTCTTTTCTAGTGCATTTGCAAGCATCCCTAAAAGTAAGATTAAAAGTTTGGACATTTTTTCTACAATACATTAATAATATTGTTTATATTAATTCATTATTACTAAGCACTATGTAATAATTATTGCTAAAATTACTATAAAAATCAATTATAAAGTATTTTATAATGTAAAAAATATCACAAAAGTCATTTTTGGGTAGTGTTTTTGTATTTCTAACTTTTTTCATAGCATTTACCTCAAATCATAATTAACTTTATAGTTATATTCCCTCCTTATATTTTATGTCTTTATCAAAATGTATTACTATCAGGCTTATTAATAATCCTTTAAGTTTATCTAATAATAGACCATTTAATAGCAGAAGATTGGTATAAACTTTATCTTTCATTGAATTATATTACCATGGTCAGAAAATTTGTAATAGATTTATTATTTGAATAAATCTATTACAAAATAGATAATATTATTTGAAATATAAAATAACCTCATTTTGAGTGAGATTTAGCTTGCTCAGTACTTATCCAACACATATTATATTACAGTTAATTATTGCGCACAACCAATTTTCGACATATTCATTTATTTAATCCTATGGAAATTTGAAATATTAACTTAAATTCATTCAAATTCATTAAAAGCTGCACATTCCCTTTGCTATGCAACGTAATTTTTATCAAAATCGTTTAATTTATAAATAAAGGGGTTTTTTTTAATTTTTTGTGAGTATATATATATATATATATATATATATATATATAATGTAAATTTCTAAATGAAACCAAATCCAAATAACATTTAACTATCGGTGTCATTCAATGGTTTCGTGAGATACAAACAATGCTTTGTGATGGATAAATCCTTCATTCCTTCATTATTTTCCATTATTATTTAAAAAGGATGTGAATATTTCAGACATTGTGCAGCTTTTACTTCCTTTTACGAGTGTGTGTTTTCATCTATAAATCATACTGTTAAATTAATTAAATCTATTTATATTTCACAGAGCGTCCAGTAATCAACCCCTTCATCTTCGGAGATGAGCTTATGGAAGGCATGCGAACTATGGTGGTGTGTACTGTCCTTGCAGGTGAATCTCCCATCAACATTTTGTGGCTGAAAGACTCCATGCCGCTGCTGCATTCTGAGCACAGAGACGGCATCCACGTGACGAATCTAGGGGAATTTGCCTCATCTCTTACGATTCCCTCGGTCTCCCGCTATCACGCAGGCAACTACACGTGTCTGGTGGCATCTGGGGCTGCGCAAGCTTCTTATACAGCAGTCATGAACGTCAAAGGTAAGATTACGTCATGTATAATAAAATAGTAAAGGATGGTGTGTAAATTTATTGATTGATCGCATTACTTGTTATTGACTTAGAAGCTGTGAAAATTCTAAAACAACACCGTTTAGATTGCTATTATATTTCATCTTAAAACTGTAAAAGTATCTTTAATTATAATCGCAGTACCTAATTTTATTGAATGAAACCTGAAGTAAGCATGCATTAAATAATTAAAATTACATAATTATTCCAGAAATTTATAATTAATATAATGAAACAGATATTATTTAAACATGAAACTCTTAGAAAGTCTGAAGTTAAATTTTCGCTGGTTCTTGAAATTTTGTATTAAAAAAAAATCACATTGGGGCACATTTGTACAAACATTTTATTCCCTATAAATTACATAGATTTTAGTTTAATATACTTTAAAAATGTACATTTACTTTAAATTAGTGATAAAATTTTAAAATCAACGTCTTTTTAAACGAAAAATATATTATAAAGGAGATAAAACATTTAATATTTGAATCCCTAAAATTCTAGCCAAAAATTAAAATTACAATCCTTTTAAAACCATAAAAATTATTCTGTGATACAGAAGATTTCTCAATTTTTGCTTTTTTCTATATATTTGTGTAAATTGTGGAAAGTTTCAACTTTTATAATAAGTTTTGAAATTATAAGAAGTACTTTTGAATTAAATTAATAATAATTTACTCTATATTATTTTTTAAACGTTTATACAGGGCATTTAAATTTACATATTTTTTAAAGAATAGCTGAAATTTTTAATTTCATATTTTAATATTCGAGTTATTCAAATTTTCATTTTTGTAAACTCTAAAATACAATTTATACGTCAAAATTGTAAATTTTTATTCTAAAGCATAAAAAAATTCTTCGTTGATTTTTAAATGTAATTTTTTTTACAATTATATATAGTAAAAAATTAATCAAGAACAATGTATATTTTGAAGTTTACAGAAACAAACAAAAAAAAATTATGTTTTAAAATCACTCTTCTTGGGGGGCACCTCAAAATTGAGGATAAGTAAGTTCCGTTTTGATGATTGGTTCTCGCTGTCTTGCTGAGTACAGAAAAAGGTGGTTGTTTTCTACTTTCCCTCGATGACGGAAGGTACAACACGCGGGAAGGGTTGCATCATGGTCAGTGATTTTCCTTAGGAACCAAAAACAATTCCTGCGAGTGTTGATGTATAGGGGCTTTAGAGCGGATCTGAGTGGTCTATTTGTGATTACGTTCTTTGATCAGGTGTTTTAAATTGCCCTTTAGAAAAAGCTATTCCTAAAAAGACATATATTGAATATCAAAGCTAAATACTAAATTCTACTTTCATAATCATCACGTTGCTCACTTCAAATAATAGAAAGTCTGTCGTAACTTTCACAACGTATTTGCTTCCTATTTTAAATTTAAATCACAGATACCGATTTGTAAAATGTTGTCTAACAACATATTAAAAATTGAATGGAATACCTTGAGACATCAAAAGTTATAAATTTCATCAAAAATAATCATTATAGTAAAACATATAACTTAAATCTATGCATTGAGTTCTTGTTTATTATTACATTTCCTTATATTTCAATAATTTTAAATGCAATAAGAATTTGAAAATAATCGCCTTCAATATATCCCAAATACATGAGAGATACTTATTCAGCATTTTAATTTATAGATGGGTAGATGCATTGCTTAATCTCCGATTTATGAGTTGCATGTAATCCTCATTAAGCTTGATTTAGCATCTTTAAGTTCCTCCTGATGCCGTTTCAATTTCCCAGGATGCTCTAAACTAGAGCCGTCTGTCAGATTAATGACGTCTTTCATTATCAGCCTGATAACTTGAACGTTGTAAATCGTTTCCGGCTTTATTATTAATTTCCAAGTCATACAATAAATGTCTTTCTGTTGAATGGCGGCTTTGACTAACAGCACGTATATATTATGTAGTCATTTCCTTGAGATTTAACAGGATTTTGAAGAAATTGCTAGAAATATGATCGAAAGAAAGCAATTTACTTATTACAGTTTGTAAAAAAAAACTCGTGTAATTTCAATTTGTTTGTATTATATTTTCACATCTTAAATATTCTTTTTACTAAGTACTTTTAAGTTGGATTTGGAAAATAATAACTGAAGAGTCATTTCCAGTTTACAATACTTCAATAAGACTATATTTACTTTTCTTCGAAATTTATCTTTAAAAATTTCAAAACCAGTCAATGCAATAAGTAAAGGCGTAATAAAGTATTAAAGCTAGTTAAAATAAAAATATAAAAGCCGGATTCAATTTTTTAAAAGGCAAAAAAAAAAAACATGTAAATATTCAGTAAAAGACATTGTCAATGTTGTTCGGGTTAAATTGACAAGTTTGAAGGGAAAAAATCATTTAACATCTTGAATGGGGGATTCTGAAACAGAATAAATTTTAATTTTTTGATTTTTTTTAAAGAAAAATAATCTTGGATAGGTTTAATAGAGTGTACGAATACCAGAGTTTCAAAAACCTATTGAGTTTTCGAAAGATTTGTCTTTATTTGCTTCTTTAACTCAGATGTAAATACGAGTGTTAAAAAATACGCATACCAATATTCAGAAATTATAAACTTGTTTGTCGTTAGTCATTTAAACTGGTAACTCTACGGAATTATAGACATTTATACAAGATGTGTTCAAATGAAAAAGCACGAAATGCCTTTGTGGGCCTGAAGGAAGACTTAAAAACTGGTTAATGACTCGAATTAAAGAAAGACAATTCGTAAAAATTCAGAGAAAGAATAATTTGGAAATCAAGCTGTAATTTTAGTTGGAGATAAATCGATAAATGTGACCACCTTCTGCATTATTTTCTAATAACCCTAAAAGCAAGAAAAAATTGATGCTCAAAAAGGATAAATCACCAACTCCTTTTGAAGCTCCCAAAACCTCACATAAAAACAACGTCATGTTCTCACATGATAAAACGCATCTGCATAGTTACATTTCTACAAAGCATCTTTAAAATGCATATAAGTGAAGTAAAAATATTACTATAAGTGCAATAAATGTTTTGCATTACACACTAAGCATCAGATGATCTACATCGAATGATAACCAATGTTTGATATTATGAACGAAAACGAAGAGAAATACTGAATGTAGCTATAGAGGATAATTTAGCTCTACGTTCTCGTAATGAAGATCATAGAATATGATTATCAGATTCATAAGATATGCATGTTCCTGTATTCTTACAATTATTGATATTTGTAGTCCATAGTATGTATACATATGTAAAGGATTTCTTTCTAGTATCTGATATATAACCATTTCTATAATGCAGTTAGTTCTAAGCTAACACGAGTATACAATTCGATTCGATAGATTGCACTTTAGCTTCAGCCGTGGAAAATTGCAGATATTAGCATGAATTAGTGTATTGCTGTCTGATTAGTAGCACAATTATTCTGATTTATATAAAGAAACGAAACAACAATCCAAGTGAAAAATGTAGATTGTAGAATTAGATTGTTAAAAAAAAATTAGATTGTTGCTATATATATATATATAATGAAAAAACGCATCACATTTATAACAAAAATTTTAAACAAGAAATATCAAGTGAATATTCAAATCTATATAAACTGACACATATTAGAATTACACTCATGGCTTGCACCTTTTGAGAAAGAAAGAAGGAAAATAACTTTCTTATAATCTTAGTTTTATTTATTTTTTTTACTGATAAACGTCTTTTCTTTTTGGTAGTTTTAAAATAATTTTTGCATACACCATACGCACTCAATCTATTTGTTCATGATAGTTATGCAAAACGTGAGAAAGAAATTTAACGAAAGCATTCAGATCTTATATATATTAGACAAAAGGATTGTATTGAAAAATAGCAATTCCGAAAGTTATTTGTGACACATGGATGTTTTATATAACTCTGCAACATCATTTTAGACATATATAATTGAGAAAATAAACCACAAGAAGCATAGGTAAGCATAATCCTACAGAAATGGGAAGTTAAAGTAAAATTTTAATTTCAATGTTTAGAAAATATTTTGCTTTAAATACATAAATTAAAGGAATTTATTGTCTGAATATATGTATACGCATTTTATGAATTTGGAGCAATTTTATACCTAATGGTTGTCAGTCTTATAGTTTTCACTCATACTTTTAAAAAATTGGAACGATTTGTAATTTGGGATATTCTACTGCTCATAATTGTTCTGTATTTCACTGTACATAATAAAATAGAAACGGCTGAGAAAAGATAAAATACAAAAAATGATAAAAGTTAGAAAGTTGCTCAATTACCAACTTCAGATAAATTTCCGTAAGAAAATAAGGTTACAGTAACTGAGTTACTAAGAAAAAACACAATTGCAATGTCACATGAACCCTCATCAATAACACATTTTTATGATTTTATTATATATCCTCTCCTCATATATGGACTGAAATTTGCAGACATTATATTACAATATAATTTCATTTGTAAGACAATTGAATTATATTTAATCGAGTCTTTTACTCATTGATTGTTGAAATTTCATTTAAAATAAATTAGTTTTCAATATGGATAGGATTTTAGGATATGCAGGTATTTTAATTCATAATTTAACACAAAAATATAAAATTTAAAATTTTGAAGTTTGAAATAGACAAATGAATTTTGCTGATGATGATCCTATTTCAGATTCAAACACACATCTTTATAAAGATTTAAATACATTTACTTTCATGAAATATACTAAAACGCATTTATATACTGACTTTGGTACATAGTATGAATTGACACTCTGAATAGGATGCTTAATCTTAATAAACATAGAAAATGAAAACATGTAGCAGTAAAATAAATTCTGTCTCCTTAACATTTCACTTTAAAATCAAATACATGCATTACTACCATACAGAAGCAATAAATATTTTTAAAGTTAAAAATGGCTTTACAATCTTTGAAAATGTAATTATGTTTGTGCAAAGCTTTGAATGTTTCTAAAATCAGTTTGGAAACAAAATAAAGCTTCATCATCCTTTTTAATTCAACCACAGTGCAATAAAGCTACAGTTTAGTGTCTCTTATTTTATTTTTAGAATTAAAAACAATAGCAATCCAACAATCTTTCAAGAATATCCATAAAAGTCATGATCTTATCGAATTAAAATTCTTACCTTTTTCGGCACCAATCACGTCGTTTACAAAAACAAATAAAATTTGCTCATAAGCTCATAATGTATTCCAAACGGCAAATTCAACTAAAATAATTCCAGTAACGTAAAAATGAGGCAGAAACTATTTCTAAGAAAAAAAGAAAGAAAAAAGTTGAAACGGCTTTCTGTTTCTTTGAAAAAGGATCTTCACCATTATTTTCTTCAACCTCCAGATCACCGAATAAAAGAATTCGATATCTCAAAGTCCGAGCCAGTTAAGCCCAAAGCTTAGGAGATTAGAACCCAGTGAATGAGATAGTAACTCCTGGAGAATGTAAAACGGATTAACTCCAAGCCGAGCGATGAGGTGTAGAAACACTTTTAAAAAGAACTCATCGCACCCCTAGAGATTTTAAGGAACTTCCTTTTCGCCAAGAGAATAAAAAAGAAAGGAAAAAAATGAAATAATAAAGAAAAACGAATTCAGAGTATTTGACGTACATTGGGGAAAATTCTGGTCTTTTTTTTTTAACTTTTTTATTGATTTCTGTAGAGAAAAATAATTCGGGAGCTTTCTCGAGATTCCTTCGTAGAGTGTGATCAGGTGTGAAAACGGAATAAAAGCACTGAAACATATCTTGTGAAATTCAGAATTCCTTATTGAATTATTTTAAGGACTTTATATTTGTGAAAAATTCATATTTCACATTCTCAAATAGTTTCCATTTTCGACTTTTTTATGTGTAAATATTTAGGGCGTTTCCATGAAATTATCGGTTAAAATTTTTGAAGGATGTCTTAGGGAAAATTTAATGTTCAAATAAATTTTACTTTGTCAGAAATTATATTGAAATAGATTTTATTATATTGTTTTGTTCAATGAATTTTAAGAATAATTGCTTTTGAAAATAATAAAAATAAACCCTTTTTAGTGTACATTTTAACTAAACATGCACTTTATTTCTTATTTCTTTTTACTGTATTAACTTTCAAAATCCACCTACTCAGTTCAGAATAAGTTTTCATTTTATATTTTTAAACTATATATGCACGTGTAATATTCAGAATTAATATTATTCCAATTCCAAAGAAATATTTTTAATTTTATATTTTTTCTTACTTTTGTAACACTTATTAAGTGCTTTTCGTACTTTTGCTTTAAATTTATAAACATCAAATAATATTTTATAAGAAAATATTCATTGTAAAATATTACTTTACAAGTTCAAAAATACGATAAAATGTTTCCATTTTTTAAAAATCCAGCTTTTGACAAAAATGGGAGAAACAATGTTTTCTTAGGTATTCAATTGTTTTAATGTTGAAGTAATACTTTAATGTACTACTGTAATGATGAACTGTAATCGTAGTACTCTTCGAATTTGTAAGAACATACATCTTAAAAAGACTAATTTAGAAGTTTTTAATGTTTCGATTAAAGTAAATTTTAAATTTCAAACAGGCATAAAGGTGGTTATGTTAATATTTAAATAGTGATTGCCATTTTTAAAAGACCATTTAAAAGACTTCTATTTTTATTAACGATGAGTAGGAGAAAAAGGGAATATTCTTTGATACAAGTTTAAAGTAAAATTACTTAAAAAGGGAATTTGACACTTAAATAAAGTGGTTACGCTTTTATATTTAACAAAATAAAAATTTTATTCATATGTGTGTTAATACTTAATTATAGTCAGATTCAGACATTTTATAGCAGATAAAAATAAAAATAAATTAAAGCGGATATAGTTAGCTTTAATTTATTACTTTTGTTTGTTTAGCCAATAACACGCACACACAAATACTTTATTTTATTGAGCAACATTTAAAGGCATATTTGTTTGCTTCATATTTTGTGGAAAAAATAGAAGGGCAATTTAAATAGAATAAACAAAATTCTTATTAATATCAAATTATTCCATTTTTGACTTTGATTACTTCAAGGATTCAGTTTCATATCAAATCATATAAATTTTGAATTTCTATTTCGCAAAAGTTTTTTCATATATCATTCAAATCTCAGCTATAGATCTACACTGCTTACCTTTTCCGTAAACTCTGCAGTTCCGTCTACCCATGTGTGCTCTACAATTTCCAGTTGCACTTTTAGCACCGCTGCTAAAGTTCAAATGTAAACCTGAATAACATTTGTTGCAAACCTATTTTCATCCATTAGTCATGTGCATTGATACCACGTCTTGTTGAAAAGTCCAATCCCTTCCATCCATCTCAGTGTCATAGGTTAAAGATATATAAATTCCAGACTTATATATAGCCTATGTGTTTTTACTTGTTACTTCTACAAAGATTATTTAATCAGAAGGTATTCAAGGTTTATTCTGCCATCGTACCCATCTGCCAATTAAACCATCAAACTCATTTCTCTCCCCTATTGTATAGAATATATATTTTCTTCTTTACAGTGGCTATGCCAAACATACTGGTTGTCATCTAACCTGTTAAATTAAATTGTAAACAACAAAAAGCATAATGTTCGCCATTCTGAGCTTCAGGATATGCAGTTTTTAGCCTATTGCTTTCAATGCTCAATATACCTTTTCAGTCCATTTAGGTAGGTGCTTGTTGTTTTTAAATAACTTTTTTGAATCATTTTATATAGTTCTCAAAAGTTATTCTTGAAACATGTGTATACTTGTGTAATTTTTAGCTTCAGCAACACTTTTTTTACCTTCGTTCTCGATTGTTTTTATCAAGTAGAACATGTTTCAAAAATCTGCGAGCCTTCTTTCAGCCATTTATTATAAGTTTGTAAGAAGTTCGAAATGGAATTTGATTCGTATGTTGCTAGTATGCAGTCTCTCTCATACTTTTGAAATCTTTTTGTAGGTAATAATTTGACTTATTGAAACTTACTTATTCACTAACTCACATTTCAAGAATTCTATCTGAATCATGGAAACGAATAATTATTTGAATATAATTATCTGAATATATTGTGTGATACCCCGACATAGCTATAGATTATGTGATTATTAATGACGCTGCTGACCAACCTCTAATAAGAGAAAGGAACAACTCCATTTGATGTCATTGTACCCTTAAAAATAAAACAGAACCCTCTAGAGAAAGCGTACATTGATACAGAAAAAGAAGAGGAATAATAACAGTCCAAAATAAAATAAAAAACATTAGATTTTACATTATTTATTCAATTGCGAAAAATACTAAATTGGCTACAAAATCTTGGGTATTATTTGTAGAAGATACTTTAAACTCTACATTATTTGTATTTAGACAGAATTTAGCAGCTCAATTCAATGTTGTATCAATAATATTATATTTTGATAGCTAAAATCTAACGACATGATTAATCTAAACACAAATAAACATTTAAAAAAAATGAGTTACATATTCAAAAATCATTGCAATAATATTCCTGATTAAATGCATTAAGGATTTCATTCACTAAGGTAATATAATCGCATAAAAAATTCAAGCAAAATTTAGAATTGATAATTAATAACGCACAACACCAAATTTTCAAAAGAAGCTTGTATAATTATAACGCTGAAATTACATTATTGCAGACGTATAATCATATCATCTTTCTGACGTACAAAAATTCAAGTTTTGGAAAAAAATAAACACAAATATTTTGAAAAATTACGGATTTAAAGCTGCAATTTATACACATTATTCACAAGATGATATTCATATTTAATATGATCATGTATCCATTTTCAAAGAATAATTTAATTGGCTTATTTACTATATTCCTTAAGCTATATTATGCTATCGGAAATCCAATCTAATCAAACCTGTTTATTAAATGTATATTCTTACGCCCCTAAATTTATCATCGCATGTTCTGCTAACTTTTTCCTCTAAAAATATGTCATTTAAGGGAGAAACAAATTAAAGATTCATTTTAAAATTTAAAAGGAGCCCCATTCTTAAGAAAAGTAATAAGGTTTTAGAAAGCATTTCAAAAAGTAATATTACTAGTAACAATTTTTTTCTTTTATTTGATTTGTTCAAACATAGACTAAAGGAAATCGATCAGAATTTTCAATACATTCTTGTTTTTTTTTTTGTTACCAAACATTGATTTATAACGAAAATAGCACATGTAGAAAGTAAATAAAGGAAAGTAAATATTTTCTGGGATTTTCAATGGATTCCTTTGAAGTTGTTAGAATTTATATCATTTTAGAATACATAATATTTTGAAATTTGCATTTTGCAAACTATTTTGGCATAATATCGTATATGTGCAACTTTGAATCATATATCTTCTTTCTTTGTGCCGACAAAAGACAATAAATATTTTTTAAATCATTAAGTGACAAAGTTTATATTTTTCTACCTAATCAGGGTATGAAATCAATTGTTCGTATTTTAACTTAAATATTTAAATGAGAAATTTTGATATTTCTTATAATTATTCGTTAATTTTATTTAAATAATGATTAGACGTTAAATACATGAACTTTCCAAGTTTTCTAATTTTGTATATTTTCACTCTAAACTTACTTCGGAAAAAATTTTCATTCCTTTCATTGATTGACGGGAGAGAGGCAAATTTACAAAGCTGAACCATTTCGCGTATATAACATCCACTATAACGCAATAATTAAGAATTAAACTGATAACTGCTGGATGAAACTTACAAAAATAGTTTTCTTTTATTTTTGGAAGGGAAAAATATCTAATAAATCATATTATATATATATATATATATATATATATATATATACAAAATTTAGCGTTAATTTATGCTGTTTTGATTTTAAAAAATACTGCCAAAAAACACCGAAAGGGAAAATTCTATCGCTGTAAGCACCTATCGCGTAAAAAAAGAATACATAACTGCCAATGTAAATAATAAATAAAAACATATCAATTACCTATAAAATACCTTTATTGTGACAACTTAGAAATTTGGCTGAAGGTGACCACGAGCCTGATGTTTGAATAATTAATTGCATGAGGTACACGAGATTTTCGACAGTGGCTCGCAGTATATCGGCATTTATTCGTCTGACATGTAATGTTATTTGTTCTTTAAAAATAGGAATGTCGGGAACAAGTCCTTGATGCGCAACATCGTTCAAGCTTTCAAAAAGCCTCAAAACCAGAAATATTTCTCAACCTGGTTGCACACCAAGAATCCTTGTTGTTTCAAGGTTTTTTTTAATCATTCTTTATCAGTTAGTTATGGTCATCGATCCGCTGTTCAATTGTTTTAGCTCCCAGTATTCATGAAATTTATCAATCTCGTTTTCTTTCAGATGGAAAAAAAAAAAAAAAAAAAAAAAAAAAAAACAGCTTGACAAATAAATCAAGTTCACATAGTGACAAGTTCATCTAAGAGTGAATTCTTTCAAAATGATTTGAAACCTAATTTTTATCCTCGATATCATGTCACAAATAGCAGTATATGCAAATTACTTAACCTTTTCGATTAGCATCGTCGAAATTTCCTCGTCGTCTTTTTATATACTAATGTTTCTTTCTGAATAAATTTAAACAGCATGCTTTAATGTTTATGGTAGCCAAATTTGTTATATTCGTACATAGCACGCTATAGGGCTCTAAACACCTCCTTTGTTTTCTTGATTACCCTATATATAAAACTGAGTATATATTGATAATTACATGAAAATGATGCCACTACGTATATTTTGAACTGATAAATTTACGTTAAGTGCTCAATTTGTAATACATATTTGTCAGTTTATATTCTGGATTCATTATTAAAAATGTTATTCAATAACAAACAAAACAATGAATGAGAACAAATAAGAACTATTTTAAGGGCACAACAGATGCTTAATGAATATCAATTAATACATGACGAGGCATAAATAATTTTTTTACTGGAAATGCAACTACAAAACATTATATTATACTTTATTTTCAACGATTCTTAAATAAGCTCATATCGCATTTTAAAGCTGAAGCATAAATCTATTTCCTTCTACTTTAATGGTTGTATTAAAAAATAATCAACAAAATTTCTATCAAAAAATACAAGGATCCTCCATTAAGAAACAACTTTGCTGAAAAGCTTCTCCTTACTAAAACAGTCTTTCTTTTTCATGTACAGTGATAACAAAATATCTCTAATTCATTCCATCCTAATTGAGAAGGAGGGCGGGTTTAAATGGGTGAATTTAGAGGGGGGAGAAAAGCCTATAAACAGGTCAATCTACGAAACTCTTTTGATTACAGACCTCACTTTTAATTAAACAAAATATTTCCTTGGAGCAAATTTCGTTACTTGATCAGAAAAAAAAAATCTCAATAAAAAACAAACTCCAAAAAGAATATATTTCCTAAGTTTTGGGAGCAATTAGGGTTCCGAAGAAGTAATTAAGTTTCCGACTTAACTTGACATATTACCCTGAGTATCAAGACGTGTTAAAATTAAATGTCAACTTAAGAATTACTGTTCCGAGCAGGCACTTTTTCCTTTGCATTTTCTCGGATTTTTTTCCCCTTTACCTGGTGAATTCGTTTCGCTAGTCCTAATGGTTTGTAATCAAAAAGTCGATAGTTCGTTTCAATTTTTCTTCGTGGTGATGGCAACGGGACGAATGGCTTTCACGTTAAATCGACTGAGTTCGATACTAACGGTCATCGGCGGGTGTATAAATTTAGAAGAATGATGGCCAAAATATTTTTTCTTTTCGGCTCTGAAGTTAAATATTAATGACTCAGAATGTTAGGATCGTTTATTTTGGGACTATGCAGCAAGTAAATATTATTGTTTGGTCTTTGCGGGTAGGATTACTCACACTTTTTGCACGCGTGGGATGAAATAGGAGGAAAAAGTACAGATATAATAATAAAAACCATATTTATCGATCAATGTGTAATTAGTTGCATTTGTGTGAAAGAGAAAGCATTGATACCTCTGAAAGACAAAATAAGAAAGACCATAGGGAAAATAATATATAGGGAAAATAATTTATAGGGAAAATAAGAAACTTTGCAAATCATACAAGACAAAAAATAAAAAAATATTATAAAATCTTAAAAAAATTCCCTAACTTTACTAAATATTTATGTTTTGTTATCTTGGAATTAACTACAAATATTAATATAAAAACCACATTTAAGGAAAAATGTGTCGATGGGTATATTTTTATGAAATATTGACAAGCATTAAAATCATATGGAGAAAATAAAATAAAAAAATTCCAAATCTGAACGAAGCTATGCAGGACAAAATATATAAAGAAATCTTGAAACAAATCGACAAAATATAATATAAATATATATCTGCATTTTGTAACGCAATTTCGTAAATTTATGATACAGAAAACTAAGTCTATTTCAATTCTCCTTCCAGAAAAAGGAGCTTTTTCATGAAACAAAGAAACAAAATATGAGATTGAAGAGCAGGTGATATTTTGATACAAAAAAAATGATACCAAAAATGCGCATCAAAATTAATATAAATAAATAAAAAAAATGCAAATTACATACTATATAAGTAAATGAGAAAACAAAAATATGTGATATTAAGAACTAAAAAAATTCTTCTATAAATGAAAACGAGAGTAAATATATTTTATATACAAAATGCATTTTTTATACGGCATTGCGTTTTATAGTAGAAAAATCTTTTAAATTTATTGTTTTCAGATATATAATATAAAGAGAAAAAAAATCAATTAGTATTCCTTTTAATACTTTGAAGTATTGCCAATATGTAGTCAAAATGACACCTAAAGTAATTTTATTGTAATAACGCCTCCAGATAGAAATTATTGAAAGAAAAGCGTAAATTAAGGAAAAATCACTCCATTCGCTATCTCCGCAAAATTTCTATAAATTATATACAATTTATCTCAAGAAGACTTGTGGTTGAAAAAACTTCCTAAAAATTTCTGTGCTATAATTTTGTAGTTATTTGAATTTATTGAACGAAAGGGAAATATATTTTCCATATGTAGTTCGGTTATTATACAAAAGCCTTTTTTTATTTTTTTTTTGCAAGAAATCATTACAATGGAAATGACTCTCTTAATGCTACATTTTTATCAGCAAAAATGCAACATTAAGAGAGTCATTTCAGTTGTATCTTTGTAATAATGTAATCTTTGAGCAATAGGCGAAAAAAGTTATATGATCTGAACATCAGAATTCGCATATCTGAGTTTTTGTAATTTTGACAAATGCAATATTTCAAATCAGTAATAACGATTGGTCAATATGAAAGTCAATACATATGAATAAATGTTATGATGATCAATAAAAAGGAATTATAAAAATGATTGATTTTTCCAATGATAATTTTTATTGTGCCCCCAAAATGAATATTATTCATGATTTTTTTTTTTTGAAAATCCTTTTTACAGTAGCATATTATAATATAGTAAAACTACTGCTTAAAAGTGCTCACTTGTTTAATTATAAATATATATGTAGGAGACTTTTTTTAGAAACTATAGCTTTATAAATATGTTTAAATTAACTTTTTATAGAATTCAAGGCATTTTCTTTATTCAAAAAATTTTCATCGACTTCTTTTCTTTGCATTAAGTTTCTTATTTTAAATTTTTTGTCGTTATTTTTTTGAAAAAGAATAAGATTTTATGTAAAATATCAGGGAATTTTTCTATTAATTTTTTAAACGGTAGATTTGATTCAAAAAATTCCATTTTCAATGTTTCGTTTACTTCAGAGGAATATCACAAAATCCCAAATGATACAATTTATTATTTCACAATAAAATAGGTGTTGCAATTTATTTAAATAAATGTAGGCATTATGAATTATAAAATTCAATTCAATTCAGTTTCGATTCAAAAAATAATTAAAGATTTTAGCAACTTTTGCAAAAAATATGATTCATCAAAAAAAAATATTTATTATTCTTAGCTTAAAGGGAAAATTCAAAATATTTACTCGAAAGTCAAAATTCTAATAAATAAAATGTCATTCCTTTCCAAGAACTTAAACCGTCTTAACTAAACATCTTATATGGCATGACAAATATGGAAATGACAAATTTAAAACATGACAGATTTAAATACGTTTCTGCACTCATATTTGAAACAGAAATTGATAAAAGGAAGATTAAAGTTTCAGTTTGGGGTTTTCAATTACCAAAAATTATTTGGTGTCACTTTAATAAATGTGAAAAATGAAGTGGGTATCATTTTAAACTTCCAAAACCAACATACCATAGAAAATATAAAATAAATAATTTAAGTTTCAAAGTAAAAATTTTTACATTGAGTAAACTATATTCTACATTCCATTATTTTTTTAAAAATGAATTTAAAGATTATAAATTTTTTTTCAAGAAATATTAAATGTCGAATTGATTTAGTCGTTGATTTTAAATTTTAGATGAATCTTAATTCGATCTTAGGATATTTAACTGTAAATATTTATATCTTGATAAATAAATAATATAAAAGAGTATATAATTTATTTTCATTGCATTGCATTTATTACAGTTCTTCTTTTGGAATTTAACACTTTATACTGAAAAAACAACAACTTTTATGTATTTATCCCTTATGTTTCTACCTATTATTTTCGTCCAATACCTTATTTATTTGTATTCTTTTTGTATAAGCAAACATTTTAAGAATTATAAATAACATATATTTTTATTTCATTTCCTTATCATACATTTTTATCATAAAAACATCTAATGCATATTGGAATTTTTAATATATATTTTTATTAATATATATTTGTAATATATATTTTATCAATATATATTTGTAATATATATTTTATCAATATATATTTTTGATATATATTTTATCAATATATATTTGTAATTATATGCAGTTTTTTTATCTATTTGATAACAATGGTTTAATTATTGCATTACTTTCACGATATTTTATATTTAGAAATTGATTCTTTTAAAATAACACTATCTTCAAAATTTTCTCTTCGTCTATTTCATTAATTACTTGAGTTTTTAGTTCAAATTAGTTATATTCACTAAAAGTAATTATAACTATTATTTCTTATTACTTAAATTTGAACAAAAATAACAAACTGTTCTAAAATGTATTCAATTACTGCAAATTTCAACTATCATTCACAAATTTAATTAAGGAATATATATATTTTCTACAAGCTTTTTTCTCGTTTTAATGTTATTTGTAAACTAAATTAAAACTAAGAATTCGATTCTTTTTCAACATCGTAATAAACTACTTTAAGTTAGACCATCGTTTAAATGAAACAAAAAATGTCTTTTTAGTGGCAAATGCAATTAAAGATATCATGAAACTTTTGAGGCTATTCCTAGGAAACACAAAAATAACGATTCCTGATACATGTGTTATTGGATAGTTGCCAGGCCTTACTTACACAAATTGAATCAGTATGAACTTTTGCTAAGAAATTCCTTTTGTGGAAACGTTTCCTGAAACCAGTATCCTAACAATTGAAACATGGTGTACTGTGTTAACCAAATTGACTTAATGCACAAATGTGCTAAATTTATCTTAATAGAAAGGAAAATAAATGACGCCCTAAATATGAAAAATAAGCATCAAGAGTCATATGAAGTGCGCTTTGCACAACTCGTCGTAAATTGTTTCATGGATGTGCATTTTAGTGAGACTTTTGTTTCTTTTACTCACTGTTAAGGTAGTATTGAGCTCAATTACTTTCCTGAGCTCCGGTAATAATTTTAAAAATCTTACCGTCATTTCTTTTTACTAGAGAAATCTATGAATCTAAGAAATAAAATTTTTACGCAATATAAATTAATTCCTAAAATATAATTCCTTTTCTCTCTCTCTCTCTGTATATATATATATATATATATATATATATATAGATAGATAGATAGATAGATAGATAGATAGATAGATAGTTAGATAGATAGATAGATAGATAGATAGATAGATAGATAGATAGATAGATAGATAGATAGATAGATA
>JAPMOQ010048154.1:2096562-2110010 GCA_026543055.1 Argiope trifasciata
TATATATATATATATATATATATATATATATATATATATAATATATAAAAATTACACTTGTAAAAGTACCAATGAATTTCTTAAAAAATTCAATGCTAATATCTAATCTGTCATATCCATACAATGGTGATCCTTCAAATTATCACATATTCCTAGAATTGAAAATTTTTAGAATACGGCTTAGCTTTTTAATTAAGTTTTTAAAAGTGACTGTTGATTGATTTTCTTGGAACAGTAAGCTTTTTTCAATCAGAAGGAGTAAATGTTTTTGTTGTTAGCTTGCACAAATATGAACTTTTCATAAATAAACCTTTGTCCTAAATTTAGATGAACCTTAATAAAATATAATTTTAAATATTTGAAAAAAAGCATCATTCAGAACTATAAATCAGCAATAACCATTATTCATCGTTCCTCTTTAAATCATATGCATGTTCACCCTTCATCCACATCTAGCCACCACTAAAAATTGTGTAGCCCATCTCATTATAATTTGAGTGATGCTTCAAATCAGAAGTGCATTATAGAAAAAATTTGAAAAACATGACTATATTTAATTAAAACATAGCTCAGAGTTAGATAAGTAAGAATGATTGTTTATTATAAAGAATTCTCCTGAAATAGATAGTAGGGAAGAATAATTTTAATATTATTTTGCATCTTTTTCCATGAATTTCTTATCTCTTCCAAAATTAGATAATTAATTACAAACTTTCTTTCTAGTCTCTAAGCGTAATAATTTTTTAAATAACTTTTTCTGAAAGGAGCATTGCATTCGCTGTTGTTCAGCTTCTTAAATAAAGTGAATTTATCATAAATTTTGCTAATTCACTTATAAGATTTAAATGATATGGAACATGTATATGACAGAATAGAAATATTAGTGTCAAATAGTAAGTGAAATATAATTTAACTCCCCAAAGGTTACATAGGATTTCATAACAAAGTTAGCTCAAATTAAATAGCAAAGTACAACAAGTTATACAATCGCACAGTAAAATACAAAAAATTAAATGATGTGAAAAGAATGAAAGAGGCAAATATTAAATGTTATGAAAAAAATGAAAACAGTAAATACTTTGAAAAGAATGAAAAAAGCAAATAACAAATGAATACGTAAATATTTTTTAACAATAAAAAGATAATTTTCAATAAAATAATATTAAAACAGGACTAAAATAAAGCCTTCTTAAAATGATATTATTACTCGTTAATTAATTATTGTACACGATATTATTAAAAAACAGTTTTTTAAATTGTTTTTATGACATTATTAAAAATGATATTGTGATATTATAATATTTTATTATTTTTATGATATTTTGATATTATATTATGATAATATTTTTATGATATTATTAAAATGTATTTTTAAAACAGATTTAAAATGATATTATAAGAAAATAGTTTTTAAATATAATATAATTAGATTATAGGCAACATCTTAAATAAACACAAGACTAAATTTAGTTGTGCACGTCAATAAAATTATTTGAAAACATTATATTACAAAATCAAAATTGTATAATATCTGCGCTTTGTAGCTTTTTTATGCCCTGAAAGCATTAAATCGTGATTAAATTTTTTTTCAAGAAGAAAGTATCTGACAGATTAAAACATTTCTAAAAGGAAAAAAATGGCAAATGTTATTGACAAACTTCAAATAAACAAAAGATAAAATAGCTGAGAAACAGGAAATCTCTCCTTTCTAACCATTTCTAAGTTCATAGAAAAGGCTACTACCCCCAAAATATAATTTTTTGTACCTCGAAATTCTTTACAATTTTTTTTTTTCTACACTGAGGAAAAGAGACATTAATAGAACTTTCATTTTCTGTTATTTAATTTATTAATAATAATTGTTTTTTAACATTTCTTATTATTTTAAGTTCTTAGTTCCTTAACAGCGTTATTATACAAAATCATAGATGTTTCAGTGAAATATTATAGGAATTTATATAAAAAAACGAAATTAGTGTTTTTTTCTACATTTCAAAAATAAAGTCTGATGAATTCTCCTTAATAAATTATATTATTGGTAGAAAAGATAATCAAATATCAATAAGAAGTTATCTTTAATGCTAGGAGACGCGTGATATTGAGAATCATTCTTTGCGCTTATTCTGTTTTTAAAATAAAAGATAACAGTGTTTATTAAATATTCTTCAAAATTATCTCATCCGACTAAATTGAAATTCCTCCACCAATTTTCCAGCACATAAGATACCTTAAATTCGTTCCAGTAAAATTTCTTTGGGTATGAGACTATTTTTATTCTATTACATCATTAGAATAAAAGGTTCTTCACTAAAACTCAGTTATAACCGTTAATAAAATGTTTACATACCATATCAGGTAAATACAGATGTGAAAGATTTTAATATATATTTTGTCAAAATTCTATTAGTTTAAATTTTCGTAGTAGGAAGTGAATTAATTACAAATTCAAGATTTTTTTTGCTATAATACAAAGATTTTGACAAATTACTTTAATTAAACGCCATACAAATAACAAGTATTTTTCAATAATAATCAGGCCGAAGTAAAAAAAAAAAATAAAACCATCAAAAATAACAATTTGACAGTCAAAGATAGATACTCAACATTACTTTGATTCCTTAAATAAATATCTTTTTTAAGCAAGTTATGCTATTCCAGATTTGATAAAACGTTATTTTCGAAAATATACTTGAAACTAATTTTGCATTTCGGAAACAGAATTAATGTCGTCAAGAAAATAAAAACTAATTTACTCAGAATCGTAGTATTTATCTTGACTTTCATATAAAAATTTGTCAATTCATTCGAAAAAAATGACATTGATTCATTTAAAGACATATTAAATGAACAAATATAAAATAGTTTAAGCTTTTATTTTTATGTTGTGAAGAAATGCATTTGTTTATTTTATTTAGAAATGTTTTTGAAAGCTCAACTATTGTATTTTTGACATATCAGTGAATGAAAGTACTTTATATATTTCTACCCAGAGTGATTTATTATGCTTATATTTCTTCTCGAGTCTCGCTGCATTGTTAGAAATAGAACGGCACAAAATCGATGCACTTCGATCTGGTTGGATAACGAGCCTCTGGCCCTTCAAATTTGACTGCCTATTAGTGAAAGCGCAGCAGTTTATAAAAGTATCGAAGATGATTTTTCGGCATTGCTTGATCAAAATCTTAAACAGAAGTATCAGTCAAGCGATTCATTCTTTCAGAAAACTTCTTTAATGTAAGAAGCCAAAACTTCCCAAAAATGAAAAGGAGCTTCCATCCAATGCAATTTATCCACAGAAAATGGCAGAAATAAATAGTTTTATCTCCTTTTTCTCATCTTTCCTAAAAGAGAGTATGCAATTAAGCTCTGGAAAACTTTTCCAAACTATCTCAATGAAAGCAAGTACAACATGGCGATACTTGTATAAACGTTCCCTATCAAAAGCCTGAAGGTATTCGTGCTATGCTTGTATGGAGAGAATTTAAATTTCGCTCTAAAGTGCTAAGCTTGGAAAATGGCGCATACATAGCATTTTTTTTCCTTACGCAAAGCATTCAGGTGGATAGGAAATCACAAATAAAATTTTGAACCTATGCTTTCGGGCAAATGATTCGTAGTATTCCTTTTAAAAGTGTACTCATTCATCCAGAAACATGAATTTTCTCGTATGGGTGAAAGAGGACTTCCAACTTTAGAAGGGGCTTTAAAAATCCTAAGGAAAATGTATACGTACAAAATTGAAAGGAAACTATCAAATATCGTTTTTTTCCTAAAAGGTTTGATCTTTTTTTCTTTTAAAAGTGCCAAAATATAAATATTTGAATTAAAAACCTTTTTATGTGTGTAAAAAATTATGGAATGTAATTTTTGTTTAAATATGTTTAAAAATTTCAATTTTGATGATTTTTAAAGTACAGTTTATAGTTTATTTAAAATATAATAAATATTCATGTATATACATTAGTAGTAGTAGCATATATATATGTTGCAATAGATTTTCCCTAGAATGTATTGATGGTGTTGAAATCATGAATCTAATGTAGTTGCAAGATACATTATAAGTAATTTAAATATAAGATATGAAAGTATTAGAATATTGCAGTCAGAAAAAACATGTATTATAAAAGAAGATTCTAAAATCCCAAAAAAAGTATACGTTTGGAGATAACACAATGGAGACTATCTGAAATCGTTGTTCTAAACGATGTTATTTGTTGCCTCTAAATGGGCTAAAATTAAATATTTTTATGCAATAACACAATTTTATGTTTGTTAAAAATTATATAATGCTATTGTTTTAAATATAATATGCTTATACTTTTCCATTTTTGTGATTTTTAATGAATAGTTTGTAGTTTACACTTTTTAAATATACAATAATATTTTATTCGATTTACCCTGAAATTCAATAATAATAATAATAATAATAATAATTAATAAATAAATAAAATTCCTGCTGATTGTTGAAATCATGCAGTTGCATGAAATCAGAATTCATTATTGTTAATTTAAATATAAAATTCTGAAAATTTTTGAATATTTTGTGAGCGAGAACTTGTGAAAATATAAAATTTTTAACCCCTGAAATTGATACGAATTATATACTCTTAGAAAATTTAAAACAGAAGTTTGAAAAATATTTTATTATTTTAATTTATATACTTCATGTATTATTTTTCTGTCTGTAATTCAAGTTAGTTCAAATATTGTTTTTTGAATATACGATTCAATTTCGTAATTTTATTTCTTACTGCAACTCAAGTATGTGAAAAGCTGGATTTAATTTTTATCATAAAGAATACACATTCCATACAATCGAAGATGAAAGATCTATACAAATATAACTTTTTGAATTGTAGATAAATTATCAAAATATAATATCATAAATTTGTAAAAAAATTTCATTGGGTGATTTCATTGCTCTTTATTAAAATTAAAACCTTTTCTTTCATTTAACACTAAAATATCATAAAATTGCGCCTTGATATTTTAGTTGTAGGAAAATAAGAGATTTATCAATGATATGGATTTTGTACAGAATAAAAAAATCAAGACTGCCTTCAGCAACAATTCCAATAATATCAATACAGATAATTGCAGTTCAAGTGCACTGGTCTCAAATTTTATATTAGTTAGAAAGAACACAAGGGATATAAATATAATCTGTAGGTAAAAAATGTATGCTACTTAAATAGATAAAATAATTCACTTAGATAGATGAAATAATTCAATTGTTTTCTTATGTGTACAGTTTCTTTAAAAAATGGAGTAACTAATCTTGATTATTCTAAAATATCACACGTATAAATAATAGAACTAGAATTGAAAGTTTTGCAACATATGAATTTAGTATCAAATAATGAGCAATACTTCCCAAATAATTCTAAAGCCATAACAAAGAAAATATTCTTAAACAGAAATCTTTCTAAACCACTATAATCTAAAATAAGCAAGCAAGAACTACTTAAAATTATGATTACAGTTACATTTAGTGATATTAAAGAGTTATATTTAGTTATATTAGAATTGTTAGTAGTTAAATCAGAAACATTTATAGAATATGGATTTCCAAGACAATTTTTAAATTAAATCTGTTTTATTTTTAATTCATGTATTATTAAATAATGAAGTATATACCGAGGTTGTAAATCAGTTTTTGACATAAAAACCACATTTTTAACTACATTTAAGACTAGTTATTTACATTTTCAGACCTGTGTTTGCTTTCTTTCATCGATTAGGATATTAGAAGTTATAGATGTTACTTTAACCTTCCAGCGGGTGCGCGTAAGTAAGAAATACTCTATAGATGAGTTTCATTTCATACCTTTAAATTTGTTGGCAATCGGAACGCCTGACCTTGGATATTTGTCCCTCTTCCTTTGACCTACTTTCAGTTGTCGTTGAAAGTTTATGGCTTTAATAGGTATCTGCTGATCAGATATTTGTATTTTAGAGATACGCGCAACCATTCATGTAAGTTTTTGTTACATCTGATTTTTTATGATTTTACAAATAAATCTGTGTTGTTTTAGACTAGTGACAGCTGACAAACGCACTTACGAAAGAAAATGTCGAATAAAAGCACCCAAGTCTCTACAAAGTGAGCTTAAATTAAAGGTGCTAAAGATAAAAATCGAACTAGGTATTGAAGAAGTAGAAGATGTGACGTCAGGGAAAAAAAGGTGCAAATCCTGCCAAAAAGAAAAGCGAACTAGAATCACAAGGTTCAGTTGTGAGATTTTCCAGAAATTTATCTGTTTGGATCAAACTGAACACATTTACTCAAATTGCTACGCTTCAATGAAATAACAATGAAACTATTTTCATATCTAAATGTCAATTACTTTTTTTCCTTTTTATACATAAATACATTTTTCACTTCTATCTATACTTATATTAAAGCTCAATGTGTGTGTGCGTGTGTGTGTGTGTTGGCGCTCTACAGGCCAGACCGTTTGACCTACAGCTACCAAATTTGGTACATGTATACCTTGGAGGTCGGGAATGTGCACCTCGGAGCCCTTTTGTCGAATTTTTAATTAGAATTTGAATTAATTAAAATCTAAGCGAAATTTCGACGATTTTCCGTTATAACTTCCGAAAATATTATCGCACAAACATGATTTTAACATCAATTTTAAGATAAAAAAAATAGCTTTCTAATGGTATCAATGCTTTAATGTATAACTCAAGCTTCTATTTTTAAAGAAATTTTAAAGAAATATTTTTACCATGCTTTTTTCAGCACGTGACTGGATAAAATAAAATAAAACAATGCCGGAAGTTCAAATAAATCTGTGTTGTTTTAGACTAGTGACAGCTGACAAATGCACTTACGAAAGAAAATGTCGAATAAAAGCACCCAAGTCTCTACAAAGTGAGCTTAAATTAAAGGTGCTAAAGAGAAAAATTCATTAAAAAAAACAAAAACTATCATCGGAAATCAAATCTAAAGAAATACAACTTTCAGCACGTGACTGGATAAAATAACATAAATATAAAATGTGATATCTTCTAAAAAAATAAATGCAAGGCAAAGGATTCTATGATCGTTTGCAATATCTATATCATTAATTCGATAAATTATCTTTATTTACAGTAAACCTGATTGAATTTAGACAGGATATGCATTGAAATCCCGACTTAATGGCATATTTCTATAATCGTTTGCAATATCTGTATCATGAATTCAATAATTTTTTCCCTTTTTCGCTTTTTTTAGAAAACATATTTAACGTTTTGGCAATATCACCGAAAAAAACATTTTTAATATTTTGGAAACATAATCGATAAATTGTTAGAGCATTCAACTCAAAAAGTTTTTCCGAATAAAGTTACCGACTCTTTAGTTACTAATAACTGAATCTTTTAACTTTAACTATTTCTTAAATTTTGGCTAATGAATTTGTGATTTAATGGGAAATTTTAGAACGCATTCCTCATAGCGAACCAGCTGGTTTCCAAAGGTGGCTAGTATTTTATAAAGAAAATTTTCTCTAAATATCGGCAAATTCATTTATATTACTTTAATATCAATTCAGTTGACCCGTGGTCATTTTATACTGTTATTGCAATCTACGCTTATATTGTCTCTGCTCCTTTTTAAGTAAAAAAAATGTTTAAAGTAATTGTAGTTATTAATCCTAAGCTATTTACAATATAATTTTATTAGTTACACTTTTGAAAATTTGCATTTTACTATAACGTATGTGGGAAATACGCGCGACCATTCATGTTGGTACGACGGCCGAGCCCGCTGGAAGCTTAAATCAGCATTAACGAAAGTAAAACATGGAAATAATAGGAAGTCAGTTTTTTTTCTCTTTAATACCATTAACATTCATAGACTAAAACTCACTAAAAATTCTGTTGTGAAATGTGAATGTTTAGGGCATGTTCGAAAATGGTTACTTAATTGAGATCCTTTAAAGTATATTAAAGATGAAAGCAAAGTAAAACTTGCGGACAATGTCATAAATAATTTTAAAACCTATCATGGCGGTGAAATAAGATCCTATGATGGTAATTTATAGCAGATTCAAAGTACAATACTTGCTGCATTTGCTCATGTTGGTTCTAGTAATAAAAAGCCAATGTAATGAAAACGCCCAAAGGCAAATGAGTCTTGATACAATTACCAACATGCTCTTTAAAAAGTCAAATAAATAAAGATTCAAGCATAGAACTCTCCAAAACTATGAATATTTTTAAGCCTACTTAAATTAAATGATGTGAACAAAATCTTTTGAAAAAAATTGTTCATGGAAAGCACAAAATGTTAATGGAAGTACAAACAATTTATTATGGGCAATTATTCCCAGAAATACTTTGTTGAGTAAACCACTTTTATGGATTAATGTAGTGGTACTGTAATTCAATGATAATTCTTTTAGCATAACAGTAATTTTTAATTAATTGGGTATTATTACCGATCATTACAAGCTAACAAAATACAATAGTTCTGATAACCAGCGAATTATTGCTGCAAAAAGACAGTCTTTGCCTGTTACAAAATTGTCTAGAAAAATAAAATCGGCTATTAGAAAGAAAAAAAAATAGAGCAGAATATAAGAAAGGCATTTGCTACAAAAGTTGTGAATATTAAGTGTTTAAAATGAAATATTATTTTAGCTGTGTACTAACAGAAACTTTAAATGCTTCTGAAAGTTAAATACGTCCGAATGGATTTTTCTCAAAACTTGATTCCTCAAAACATAGTTTCACAAAAACGCACTGACATATTTCCTTAAAATTTTGTGTGTGTATATATATATATATATATATATATATATATATATATATATTCCTTTAAATGGGAGAATTTGGATTTGGTGTGGAGTATTTTACATTATTCTCTAATCAAACTTTCCCTAAAATCCTTAATTAAATAAACTAAATTAATTTTAATTTTTTATAATTGATGTTATTTATTGTTTTGAGTCATAATCATCGAGAAAATCTTCTAAAATTTTTAATCAAAGGATTTTTTTAATGGAATTCCGAAACCAGACAGAGAACCTCCCCAAAAATTGTGACTACAGAAAGCGTAAAATTGATGTTAAAATGCACTGATGTCAAATTATCTATTAGTTAGAAAGCGGTAATGAGAAATAATTATGCTTTATTGCTGAAAAATGTGTACTATTTTCTTAGATAATATAATTACCTTTTTTATATTATTCCGTAACAAAATTGCGAAACTCTTTCTTGATAATTCTCAAATCTCATTTACAATAATCGTAGCTCACAAATTAAAAGTCTTCGAATTTTAAAAGAAGCATCAGGTGGTTATCAGGAGTACGAGTCTCTTATCATATATTGGTCAGAAAATTACAGAGAAAAATAAATATGATTTATTGGTGTAACATGCTTAATAGTCTCGTAGATATATAAAATCATTCAATTTTTATGTTATTTGAACCATTTTTTAACAGAATATCGGAAGTAATTTTCATAATTCTCAAATCTCCTTCACGTCAATAATAAGTTATTCCAAATTAAAATTTTACAATACATTAAATTAAGCATCATATGGTAAGCAATAGTTTTTCAAAAAATTTTAAAGCCATGAGAAAGAAAGTATTCTTAGCAGTATTCATTCCGAACCATCATGATCTAAAATGCGCTTGCGAAAACTATTTAAAACTTTTCTGGAAGCATTCCCACTGCTTTATTAAGCCGTATAAAAGTATAAAAGTAAAATTCACTCTAAAATGGGAAAGGTAACGTATCTCTTATGGATGTAAGAAGCATATATCTTTAGTTATGAAACCATCAAAATTTAGATCACGAAATCGAAGGAAATTCCATTGAGCAATGAAACGTGACATTGCAGCTTAAAAAGAAAGTTAGGAAAACGTTCTTCATCATTAAATACCAGAAACGGTTTTGGGAAAAGAAATAAAAAAATACTACTGTTGGTTTGATCCTGCTTTCCGTTTCCCTACTTTTCAACTTCTTGCTTAAACAGAAGATCAAACTTTTGCAGCTGTGTATTTGCTGGCACGAACAAACATTTGTTATGAAACAAGTAGAGCCAAATTTTCTGCATCTATTGAAATCTGTGAAAACGAATACAAGAATAGGAAATACGAGACTAAGAGGAAAGTATACTTATCGTATTTTGTTTTGAGGTTTTAAAGTAGGCACACTTTTTTTTTGTCTGCGTTCTGAAATTTAAGAAATTGATACAGTAAATATATTTCAGGCGTAAAGACATAGATAGATAGAAATGAAGATATTGATAAATAAATGTAATGATTAATAAATAAAATAAAGAACAATCCTTTAGTGGCATATTTTTTGAAATCTGCAAATAGGGGAATGTCCAGAAAAGTGCTTTGTTTAAATCTGTTTTATATGAAAAGCTCAAAATATAGTGTGTGTAGAAGGCCGTGTCGGGTTCCCGACCTTTTAACCTCCAGACAATAAAAAATAAATGTACATTTGAAATTTATACAGAATGAACATCTACATGTAAACATGCTATATAGAATAGGTTTACAAGACAATACCTTTGATTACAAGACAAAAAAAATTAAAAACTCCAAAAATATTTTTGTTTTTAGAGAAAAAATATCCCCAAGCAAACTGGCTATTCGTTACAGATCATATTGAAAAAATAACTGAAGCTATTCAATCTGTTGGTATTCTTCTTCAGGTACAGAAATAATTAGATTGTTGAATAAACGAATATGTATAGCACAATAAGTAAAATGTGCATAGGGTTGCTCTAAGATGAAAATATTTGAGGTAAAATTGTTATTTGATGAGTGGATGAATAACTGCATCGATTCGAGATAAAAAAAATCCTATTCAAGATTATAGGTATAAATATTTCCGAAGACTCATTATAATTTGCATCGTTTTTGTATTATTTAAATTTGAAACAACAATGAATGATCCAGTAGTTGAAGAAATTTAGATTTCATAATATGATTATGATTGAGAAACATTTGTTATTGTAATTTAATATCTGCCGCTGAATCCAAATCATGATTTTACTTTTCGATTTATCTGAGAAATTTAAAAAAGTTTCCATTCACCTGAGAAGTTCTTTAGGCGCTAGACT
This sequence comes from Argiope trifasciata, assembly GCA_026543055.1. Taxonomy (NCBI): domain Eukaryota; kingdom Metazoa; phylum Arthropoda; class Arachnida; order Araneae; family Araneidae; genus Argiope; species Argiope trifasciata. The sequence goes on from JAPMOQ010048154.1 coordinate 2,107,637, forward strand.
TTCCATTTAAAGCAGAAGTGTAGGAAAGATTCTTTTATTTTATTTAAAGGATATTTTTACTTAGATATTTGCAATATTTGAACCTTTTTCATATAGTTCTCTGTCGTGAAGAAAGTGAAAAACTAATGGGAAATATTTTGTTGTCACTTGTGAAAGACATTTATATTTAATTTAATGAAATAATTTTTGTTACAAATCGCTTTTCTAAATTGAAATAAGATTTTTTCCTTACTGTCTTTTGATTCAGCTTCTATAACCTCGAAATTTTCGCTTGCATTAAAGTACTTACATGCAGTTATGAATTGTATATTTTAAAGTTCATCCAGTAACTTCTTTCCACTGGAGACACGGTAGAGTAAAAATTTGACAGTTTTGTAAATATGACGAAAAAACTCTGAACACTTTGTACCATCATCAATATTTTAGTACGATTATCTACCAATGGATTCTATTCTTGCCAATCAAAGATTGAACATGACTTTTAAAGTAATTTTGGGATATCAGGCAATTTGTTAGATTAGCATAGAAATTTATAATTTATTAAATTTCCTATACTAATCTATCAATGTGAAATATTTTTTCAAGCAAAAAAAGTATTTGATCTTTTACAATTAATCTTATTGATGCAACGATATTTTTTTTGATGAGATAATTATCTAACGAAAATTATTATCTTCTCAATATTAATATCTTAGTAAATATCACTTTCTCCTTTTCTTTTAAGATAGAAATTTCTTTCTCATTTTCTTTTCAGATTGAAATCTCTTTCTCTTTTTCTATTAAGATAGTACATTTGAAAGAATTCTTTACATCAGTTGAAAATAATTCTTTCAAATGTGCGTCTTAATTATTTTTCTATGCATACCAGAAAAGTATTAATGTAAAATTATAATATAAATAAAAGAGTTTTAATCATTTTATATTTTTTCAAATGTATCTAATTTCACTTTAATTCTATGATAATTTCGAGAATATTTTAATGACATTAAATAGAAATAGAAATATAATTTTAAAAAGAAAATGACATTTAACTTTCATAATTTTTCTTTCATGATCCAAAATTTTAATATCAGATGTCTCTGAAAACTTATAAAATAACTTATACAGCAATAAAAATTAATAAAAAATAAAGTTACATGGATCAAAACCGTAATTATTTTATAATATATTAATTGTCATTTAATTATTATACATTATAAAATCTTTAATTATTATAATAAACTTTATTTAAGATTATTATATGCTTAAATATAATTTAGTTTGTTAAAATTAATTATGTTCTTAATGTAATGTAATGAAATGAAAGTTATAAATATGGCTTGAATAATATATATAACTATAACATATTTTTATTTGTTACACACAGTGTATGAAATATATTTTATACGCATATATCTGATTTCGAATATATAAATTGAACAATACGCTTTATTTCCCCTTCGTTTTTTCAGCTAGTCCAAAATGGATGAAGAAACCGAAGGATATGGAAGTAATTGTCAATCAAAAGGTTGTATTCACATGTCAAGCAGAAGGTATTCCAGAACCAATACATCGGTGGAAATATAGACCTGGTAAATATCTTCAATTTATTTCCTAAGATTGATGATCATAGAGATCTAAAGCTCTAGACAAACTTTAAAGTTAGATATACCAGGAAAATCTATGGATAGTGGGCTTAAAAAAACATAAAATATTTGGGGATTTTTAGGATTCAATTGAACAAAAAAGGTTCACCATATAAATTATGCATAAACGCAAGCACATGAAGACAAAAAATTGAATATAAATGTGCTCCGCATAAAATATAACACAGTATTGGCAAATTGCAATTTTATAACATAGCAATTGTGACAATTTCGCCATAGCTCACAAAAGAATCGATTATACACCTTTTACAACAAGTTATATTAAAATTACTTTCCTAAGAGGTAGTTGCCATAAATCCTCTCATCTGATCTTGAACACCTTAGGATCCCTCTCGCATTTGAATTATTCCGAAGGATGTTGCATTTTAATATCGGTACCGATAATGGCGATCGATAAAGGCATTACCTGGAGAGAAATTATGGTGTTCTAGTCAATGAATTAACTGGTTTCTTCAAATGTTGTGGATAATTCATTATTTAAAATTATGCTTTTGTTTGAGATGTAAAACAATGTTACCTTCCTTTATTCCATATTTACAGTTATTTCTTTAATGATATACATTGCAACTTAAACTATATGTACCTGAGTGATATCAAACGCAACGTTGGTAAAGTATGCTTGTAAATAATATAGCTTTAAAATCTTCGTAAATTTTTTAATTCCTTTTATTCGCAGAAAAAGAGACTTTTCATAGAGATTTAATATTATTTAACTAATTTGAAGATTT
>JAPMOQ010048154.1:2110410-2160803 GCA_026543055.1 Argiope trifasciata
CATTGTCAGCGGGAATGTAAATCAGTTAAGAATTGAAATAATATGGCTCATTTTTTTTGTCCTCTTGTATATGAATTTCAGGTTTGGAGCTGCTACCCTACTCTCGATTTTAAGTTGGATTTTAAAAAGTGTAGTTTGATATACATTTGCTCATGTTTTGATGGCACATTTTCATTGATTGAAATTCTGAGTATAATTTTAATAAATTGTTGGAAAATTTAAATTTATTTCTAAATAGAAATTTAAAATTCCTTTATCAAAAAGTATTTGTTTATTTTAAATTTTAAAAATTAGATAAATTATTTAGATAAATTTTTTATGCCTTTAAAACTTTCCATTTTATATATATTTTAAAAAGAAGACAAAATTTCTGAGTACTCATTTTTTTTCAATTGTTTGTGTTTGATTGGAGAACAGATTCAACAACTTAAATTCGTTTCAGAATATGAAAGATAGTAAAATAAAATTAATACAAGTGATTTTTAGAATATAAAAGCTTAAATGGAAGTTTTACACAGTTAAAATATAAATTAATGAAATATAAATTAATATTTTAAGATAATGTTCTTATTTTATAAATGTTTGAAGATTGATTAAGAAATTTTTTATACAAGGGTATAAATTAAAACAGAACTTTTCGTTAATCTGGGCAACATAATGTTTTAAAGTGCCTTAAATAGAATATACTTTTTAGTATATAAATATGTAATTAAACGAGACTATAAAAGGGTTCAGTCATACACTCATTGTAAACTCACTAGACAGGAAATACTTTGAATTCGTTAACATACGTTTATATATATTTCTACTTAATGTTACACTATAAACATTTTTATAGTTTTGATTTCTAACTAACAAGTATGCAAGAAACCAATTAAAGTTTATTTAATTTATTTCCAACCATAACATTTATTCACAGTAGTATGAATTCCCCACTTTCAGACACTTTAAATATTTGTTTCTTTCATCTCTCTTTGTTTAGAAAGTATCATGAGACCAATTTCTGGAATTTCTAATGTTTCCTTTTCAAATTTATTATCTCATTTGATGGATGTGTTGGTTATGGACATATAGGTGTTCTCAAATGCATAAGCGTATGAATTAAATAATTCATCTCTACTTAGGTTTAGAGAGCCAAGATTTGAGAAAGGTCATAACGTGAAACTTAATGTGAAATTTTACTAGTATTACAAAATATATTCAGATACCTATTAAGTGAACTGTTTTCTTTTATTGAGTCTAGGTCTCTTGAAATCCTCTCTTTTGTTTAAAAAAGCCATTAACACTCATTTTTTTTTCCTTAATGAAACAGAGGACAAAAAAAAAATGAGATTGCGTTAGTGAGCGATTTTTTCAAGGAAAAATTCCTCCTCCGCCATTATAACTTTAATTACTCAACATTCTTTACCTTGAGAACAGTAATTCATCTCGTAATTTATGGTTTTTCCAACAAATTACGATCTCGGTGCAGTGGTTTGAGAAAAATGTTTCGATGTTATGATTTTTTTATTTTTTTATGACAGCACAAAAAGAAACCTCAGCTTTTTTTTTCAAAAAAAGAACAGATGAAGAAGAAAATATTTGTAAATGCATAGCCCATTTTTTTAGAGGATCCAGATTAGACTTCGGAATGTGGAATTTTTAATTACATCTTAAAAGTAACGTTAGATGAAAGAACTTTATTTTGCAATTGCTGTCGGAAGTTTTAATGTTTGAAACTTTTTAACAAATAAAATAACAAAGTAAAAACCTGTTTATTTTCTGGCTAAATTGTGCATGTCTTTTTAAATTGCCGTCAGATGTCAAGAATATTTTTTTATTCAAATTTAAACATGAATTTTTTAAAGCATGAATAGTAAAAATAACAAGGTTTAAATAATTTATTTTGGCTTGAATTATTCTAATTGCTGTACATTTGTTATTTACTTGAGAACTAAGTTGTAAAATTAAAAAGAGTTTTAAAAAATATAATTTTTAAAATGCATCGGCATTCACTTTTCATGAGACCTCTTTCTCAAAACCTGACAAAAAATCAGGTTATTTTATTTCCTAGACAGTTTCAATGATCCCACTTTACTATAATTTAATATAATTTTTTATTCCGCTAATGAGTAGAACCTCGTCGTTTGAAAATTATATTAAAACATTGAAGTGGTCCATTTGCTTTAATAATTTTGATAGTTAGCAGAAAATAAACATAAAAATAGTTAAAACTAATATTCTTAATATATTATTGCATATACCAGTTTCAAAGGAAAATAAAATTTATTCGATTTCATCAGAACTATTAATAATCTTGTTATTAACATTATGCTTTACTCTTTAAAATATTTATCTTATATTAAATACTTAGTTGAAGTAAATAGAAATAATGTTTAAAAGTAAGTGTTTTTGAGAAGTTCCATGCATAATAATTATATAAAATTTGGATTGTTAAAATTTTTAGAAGATACATACCAACTTATCGTATATAGCAAATATATAGATACATAGTTAGTCAATAATTACTCCATCAACATATGCTACGACTATTTACATTTCAACGTTTAGTTATCTTAACGTCAGTGTATTATTTAGCTATATTAATCTTATTAGTTTAGTTATATTAATGTGTAAAGCAACACTTGCCATATTTGGGGAGGGACCTCGTAATTTGAACCCCGATCAGATGACTTGGACGACACCTGAGCTGATATCCACCTCTCCACACCACACCATCAGGAGAATGTTTGACCCGAAGGATTTAAGTGTGAAACAGATCCCGTTACACGGTGGTTCTTCGTTTGGACCGAGTCTCAAAACTGAAACCCTCCAGTTCCAAAGCCAAGATCTTACCAGCAGGCCATCATGACCCACATCTACATTGTAACATCATTTTAAAAATAAATTTAAATTTATGTTCGTTTACAGTTCAGTTTTCTAATAAATTAGCAATTAAAATGAACTAAATTTCAAAAACAGCAATCAGTTTAAAATTCTGAGCTCCTGTTCTATACCATTTGAAAAATTGATAACTTTACTCTAATGATCCTATTTTTATTCTTCGGCATGAATGATTTTATAAAAATTGAATGACATTCTCCTTGAATTCCAAATATTCACTAATAACATGTGTGGGGCTTAATCAAAAATTTTATTGCCGGTTTCAAACATGCGTATTCTCAAAATATTTCTTTTCTAAAAATAATGTAATTATCTTCTTGTATCACTTTATGTACCTTATTTTCTTGTATTTGAAGCTTCATGCTGCTTTAAATTACAGACATGTTTAATATTTTTTACTAATGTAATTTATGAGTATCTTATGGGATATTGATGATCTTTAAATGAATAATTACAGATAGATTGTTTTTAAGAGAGAACTGAAATTTCCGTCGAATGACAGAAATATAAATAAATAACATGGATTTAATACACTTTTTTAAGATCAACAAAACACCAAAAAACACATTCTTCCCTCAACTTTCTTGAATATTTAAACTGTATAGCAGATATAGTATTGAGAAACGGCAGAAGAAAAATCGTTAAAACTCAAGTGTTATGCAAATATCAGTATACCTACTGTCTTTTTCTCAATTTTCCCCTGTAACGAACGATATATATATATATATAATATTGTTACGAACCTGTGGTTTTGCTTTTCCGCGCTAATGCTGTCATCGTAAGGAAGACAGATTGACAGTAATGTGTATTGAATAGTGAATGGGTGTGACGTCAGAGGTCCCAAGGCTTGGCGACAAACTTGGCAACAGTTTGGCGACTTGGCAAAGAATTTGGCGACTTTTGCAACAAAATGGAAAGTACCCGAAACATTGAGAATTTTAACGATCCGTCCACTAGGAGCCGAGATACATCGAGAATGCTCCTGATTGGCCCAGAAGGTATTAGCCCCGCCTACTGTCGATATATATAAAGCAGGCGACTGCAGTGTGTTCATATCTCTCCCTACGTTTCAGCAGTATCAGGGCAATTTATTGGAAGTCATGTCCTCTTCATTTGTCAGATCGGGGATAAGCCCCTGCCGGGGCTAGGCGCCCCTTCAACCATCCTCTGATGTGAAAAAGTCAAGTCAAGTCGTTGCGGAGAAAAGGGAAAGGAGGTCTGAAGAAGAATCAAATGGAGTCAAGCCGAAGTGCGGCTGTTGAAAGAAGCCGAAGCTGAACGATCTAGTTTTCAACGAAGACAAGCAGCGCTGTGGAATTAATAGAGATGACCTAAGAGAAAGAGAGGTCTTGCACTGAGGAGTCCTGAATGGAGGACTGCTGTGTGGCCTATTCTGACGATGCCGGTGTCGTAGCCCGTATATATATATAATATTTAAAAATGTAAACGTTTTTTTAAGTCTTCTAATTTGTGAGGGAAAATATTTTATTTTTTAAACTGCTGCTTCAGTCTCTTGAAATAGTTTCTTTTTAATCAATAACTACAATATAATGGTATTTTTACTAAATTCTAGTGAATATAATGAATGTGTTTGCCCAAAATAGCTGCAAATAGACAAGTGATGACTAGTGATTAAAAGTAGAAAAGTCTTCCGAATTATGAAATACTTACTAAGTAACAATAAATAAATGTTTAATTAGATTTTGTTAATATACTAAAAATGGAAAATAACTTCTAAATCTAAGGGTGTTTACAACAAGGCTCAATTATCATTACTTTAGGGAATTGGAGCCATCGGGAATGTCATTAATTCATTGTTAAACATTTAAAAAAAATCAGTGGAAATAGTCTTTCAAAACGATAGCATAATTTCTAAAGAGGATCTTATTTTAACCTTTCCTGTTAAAATTGTAGACATTGTAGTAAAATTGCGAATGTTTGGCTTGCATTGGCGAATAATAGTTGCAGAACAAAGAGATTAGGTGTAAATTTTTTAACCTTTTAGTGCTTTTTAATTATTTTATGAACTCTATCCTACAATTATGCATTTTCGATGCCTTTTCCAGCCGACTGAATCTAAAATTTGACCATTGTAACTGAATTTTTAAATCTTTAGTTCATGAGTTATTGCATTTTTATGAATTTGTTAGTACAGATAGGTATGCAATCAATATTTTGGTATATTTTTTTTCAAACTAGTGATATTTTTTTATTTAGAATACATATTTCAGAATCTAATCCTGTGAAATTTTGTCATAACGTTATCAATCTCTTTTTGTCTTGTAGCGATTGAGCTCACATGCACTCGAAAAAGAGAGGCAGATAAATGTTTTCAGATAGAATTTTGTCCTAATTTACTTTAAATTTACAAATTTCATCTTATGTCCCAGAAAATCTTACCCGTCAAACTCAAAGGGAATTTTATCTTCATAGGCAGACATAATGTCGAAAATGTGTTTTTTACAGAAGGATGGAGAGATAGATGCAGATATTTTGGATTAAAGATTTGTAAAAATAATGTATTCGAGTTTTTTTTATGATAAGGCTATCTTTATATTTAACATACAAGAAAATAAAATATTTAATACATGAAATTAAAATGCCATTTTTCTTGAATTTCTACAAATGATTGACATTTTTAAAATTTTATCTTCACATTTCCAAACTCTGCAAAATTACATTTTCTCCAATACATTGAACTAATAAAGGCATTCATTTAATAAATATGTTTTGTTTTAATTTTCTTATACATAAATAACCTCTGAGTGTACTTACACTTGACTATAACATAAGAAAATGTATTGTTATTGATGTCTTTATTTGATGATTACACTATTATTGGTTGCAGAAGATATTCAAAAGAAACTTATTTTTAAGTGTCTTTTCAAATCCAAGTAAATAACCTGAAAAAGAAATGGTTCCACTGTTTATCAGAAATGGATTTTTTAAAAGTATAATTGCCTTTCTGTGTTTAAAAGAATTGCAAAGATTTTTTTAGCAATTTCTGTCAAGATTTCAAAGTGAATTATATATTTAGTGAATCTTAGTGACTGAAGCAAAAAGTTTTAATACAACTGGAAATCAACTCTCTTGCAACAGTGATCCTTTCTTCTAAATTTCTTCAAAAATACTTCTGGATTTTATATATTCTTTTTATTTGTTGCCGGCCCAAAAGCAAAGATAGAAAATGTTTCATTTCGATTCTGTCCCAGAGAAATCTCAGCGATTTTTCCCAAAATAGTTTCCGTTAAAAAATATCCTCTGGTTATATATCCGTATATGAATGAAGTCTTATTTTTTTTTCTATTTCTACACGCCTCGTTCTCTTTTCTGTTCTGTATTTGTTCAGTTGGGAAATACCGAAAATGGAACAAAAATAGTTAAGGCGGATACCTGCAAAGCAACCGAACGAGTTTAGGTTTTGTATGATAAAAGAAAGCGAAAACAAAATTTGAAATTCGTTTCATAACATGGGAAGCAAACAATTGAGATATGAAACTTTAAATATTAAGAAAAAGGGGGAGAGAAGAAGTGCTTCCGTAAGAGCTGGCATTCAATTTTGGAAATGCTTTTTGTTAGTCACACAAGTTATAAATTTTGATTTTCGAATTTTTAAAAAAAAATGCTTTTCTATCAAATTAAATCAAACGCGCATGTGAGAGCAAGTAAAATTATTTTCAGTCCACAGAATCGTCTGAAAATATAAGAAATATGTAAGGAACGAAAATAATGTTCAGGTATTTCGAAATAATTTTTAGAACATTTTCATGAAGTATGTTTTTATATTCTTTTATTTTACAATGAGCAACGTAAATGCTCATATTACTTGATTATTACTATTGGCAAGATACTATGAATCTGAGCTTCGTTGTTATTTCTCAAGTTCTGAAATCTGGAACTTTGAAGAATCAAAAATATTCAAATGGCAAGAGTCTTTAATTAATATTAAAATATGTGAACAATAATATATTTTATTTCTTCAGATATTAGCATATTTCTTCAAACATTTTCTATTCATTAGTCTTAATATTCACATCTGTACATTTTCGTATGTCTGGCGCCTAATTTTAATGCAGATTGACCTTGGGAGAAAATATGAATTTTAAAGCATTTGCCGTTAGTGCTCCTGCAAACCTTAGTTTGGAGTGTTAATGATGGAAAATTCCAATTAAAAATAGCTTTTTATGAATGCTTAGTATCATATTTGTAATCTGGTTATCAACTATGAAATTCTCGATTTATATTTACTATCACCTTAATTATATACCAATACATAAATGTTTCATCAAAAGATGTCATATCTTGTCAATCCTTAGCAGACTTTGCAGATTTGACCAGGGTCTATGATTAGTAGGAACTGGCATTAATAAAACAAATAACTTCGAAATTCTACTTAACTTCTGTTAAATGTTTCTACTTCACACTTTTAATTCACTATTTTCTCTTCTGGAATCCTCCTTTTTTTTACTTCCATTTTACCCTGTTTATTCTTATTATTCCTTACATAAATCTGCCATATCAGTGATATGAGATCTCTATGGAATTACCGTATTTGAAAAATTTCAGAAGCCATGAATTAATTTATGAAATAATCTAAATTCTGTATATGTGGCGATATCTGGTACTGGATTTGAGAGAAAATTCACTTTTATTTCACCTAACTTGTAATTAAGAATTGTGAACCAATGAATAAAAAATAAGAAAAAATAAAAATATTTTCTATTTAAAAATATATATATAATTTTTAATGATTTAAATAATTTATTCATCAAATACATTTCCTTGCATTCTAGGAGATGGTTCTGCACAACCTGCAGACTTCCGAAGTGTCGTTAGTAGTTCTCACATGTATGTTTTGGAAAATGGATCACTTGTCATTAGAGACGTTGAGAGGCAGGATGCAGGATTATATTTATGTGAAGCCAGTAATGGAGTTGGAGAATCTCTGTCGGAAGTTGTCAAACTGACGGTTAACGGTGAGTTTAAGTTGAGTTTACATTATGCATAAAAATTTTAATGTTTTATATCTTGTATCCTAAAAACCGTCAACTCATAAAAAAATTAATTAATAATTGGTCAGGAGGATGTCGTTTATCAGATCTCATCAATATATTTCATTTTCCACTTTTCAATCAGTTGGAAATGGATCCAAACAATTTTTGCTATATTAAAAAGCATCCATTTTTATTTAATATTTTAATTCAATGAATCTCAGATTTAGAATGTGAACCCTATCATTATTCTAAATACAATATTATAACGGTAAGAGTGTTTGCTATTTATAATACTAAAGTGATTGTATAGGACGAATGTCCTTTTTCCTCTAAAAAAAATTGTGAAATTGCTTCTGATGGATATATGATGCCTGTTTTGTTTTGGATCTCAAATGGTTTTGATGTTCCATAGTATCATAAGGAATTTTTTTAATTAAGTATATTGATTATAATTTTTGTTATTATTTCATTATGTATATTATTCAAGTATACGGTAGTATAATAAGCAGGGTTTCAATGAATATTTAATCTCTATATAAAATATAAAATTTCAATAAACTCTGGTCTTAATAATCAAAAACATGCTTCTTCCCTATGTCATATTTCAATTTGAAAACTTGGAAAATATGGAAGCTGAGAAATAATGAGGCTAATAATTTGCTTCCCTAACGGCTGACATAAATGTATCTCTTGCCCTTGTGTTGATAACCAATACAATTGCAAAATAGTTAGTCAGGCAATTTAAGTATGACGGAAAATTAAGAGCTCCATCTAGTGGCATATTTCTGGTCAAAAATGCAGGACATCATGAGTCAATATCGCAGACTCCTCATACATTTCTTGAGTAGAATGGACCACAGTGGATAAATAGTATAAATAATGTTTAATAACGGTAATTAATAAGAGTATTAATAATATTTAATTAATAACAGTATAAATAATAAATGTTTCATGCTTAATCATCAGGCCGAAAAAGTAAGAAACTGCAATTTCAAATTATAAGAATATCTAATAATTGAAAATGCACTTTTTGCATTCTTTTTATTAATTTCCTTTTACATATTTAAATACATTTCCTTTTCCTGTAGTTTATACAATATTATTGACTTGTATGAATTGCTTTTTGAAATCGTGAATAATTGAGATTTGTCTCAATAGTCTCTTACTGTTTGACTATTGTAAATTCTAATTTTATAATGACCTAAAATTAAATGCTATATGTATTCAGGATAATTTAGAAGAACCGGTGCCCAAGTGTTAACAGAATTAAGTAAGTGAAAAATAAATCTAATTTTGGTGTTTAACTACCAGTAATTGATTAACAAAGATTGAGGGAATGCAAAACCAATGGCAGTGATCATCGACGCTATCTGGCATTTTCTTTAATAAATATTTCAGTACCAATAACTCCCTGTCGTCAGCAATCAATAGTTTTTTAAGATATTATTCCCAAGTAATTCCTAATGATTAATAACTGCTTTAAGATAAAAGCACTATGTCACTGAATTCTTTTTTTATATAATTAAATTTAACACTGGACTACAATTTTATATATTTTAGTCAACACACTTATAGTATATTGCATTTCCATACTTTAGAACCTACTGGCGGTCTATCACTTAATGGATTTAATGAAAATTTTTAAATAGATCTACACTTTAAATGCAAAATTTATATGACAAATTATGTTTATCTACCTCAATCGTTTTGAAATTATCATGTTAACTCATGTTTATACCGTTAGACAGATGTCTTCTTTCGGAAAGGCTTCATTCAAAACTGGAGACAAATCTATTAATTATACATTCATAAATTGTACAGAGAGTTAGCTCATTTTGGCTCATGTTAACTCATGTTTGAATAGTCGGACAGAGGGTCTCATTTGAAAAAGATTTCATTCAAAACTGGGTAGAAATCCACAAATTATAAGATTATAATTCATATTTTTGATAGAAATCTATTAACCAGAGTTGAAGCAATATACCTAATTTCTGTTATTTAGCTCAAGTCGTCTCTCAATTATCTTATGCACAAATATATAAACGGGCAATACGTTTGGGAAACTAAAATAAACTTGAAACTTGGGAAATTTCTAAAAATTTCAATCTCATATTTTTTTAACGGCTAAAATACATAGAAAACATGTTATGTGAAAAAATAACAATTTTTATGAGACTTATTGGAACCTCCAATAACAAAGGGTTAAAGAGAAAAGTAGTGTAAATTTGTTACGCATGGAGCTAACAAAAAGGAAATTCGCCAACAAATTCTTCGCATTTCTATAACTGAAAAAGAAAAACAAATATGTTTTCGAGAATAGGGAAAAAAAATCTAAAAAATAACAAAAGTAATTTTTTTACTGGAAAATATCATGATGATTCAAACTTGCAATTATAAATACAAGATGGGAAGTAAATTTCCATCAGTTGCTTTTACCTTAACACAGAATATATTCACTATACTTTGATAACTGATTTGAATCTCAGTAAATATCTTCCTAATTTACTATGTGTTCTCACTTCTTACGACTTTGGAATGAAGTAATAGCTTTTATTTAAATGCTTAAGGCAGAAAAGAAATTAATGCAGATTAAAATTAAGGCTGGAAATATATAATATTCACTATTTAAAAACAAATCACATAAGTGTATAAATTTTATTTACAAATGATTAAATACAAATAATCAGTTTACATTCTAATGTATCAAATAAAATAACTTTTCTTTACATTTTGAATTAAAAAAATAATTTATGAATAAAATGAGAAGCTTACATTCAAAATATTTTTGAATATAAACTTCCTAAAATTTGTCAGTAGAATTTCCGAATAAATATTGATAGATAAAGAGTTAAAGTAATATATAAAGCATTTTAAGAGTTTTTATTTAGATATGAAAGGGGATATGAGGCATTAAAAAAATAAAAGTTGCCATATTTATATACATATATATATAATATAATATAATTTGAAAAAACAATAAAAAGTCTTGTTATGACTTTTGTAGTATGATATTTTTTTCATTTCATTCAAACGTTTGAGAAATTTTGTATAGTTTTATTGATAAAATTTAGTGATATACAAGAAATTTTGCATGCTTTTTTTCATCCTTTGTTTTAGTGTTTTTGTTCATTTCCAAGAGATTTAAAGTGATAAAAATGAAATCTTTTGAAATCTTTCCGCGATAGTTATATATTATTACTAATGAGCTTGAAGAACAAATCTATTGTTTATTCATTGATGTTAGAAAAATGTAAACATATGCTTTTCTCTCGAGTTTTGAGAATTATTGAATAAAATTACAGTTTAATGATTTTATCAAATAAACTTGAATTATTTACTGTTGATTGTTTGAGGTATTCAACTATTTCGTCTTTGCATTTAATTATATAGGTTTTATACATATGTCTGCCAATTTTCAATCCTCATTTGCTTGTGAATGGAAGTGGTGAATACACTTCATTTTCAATATTACATTTCACAGAATTTCACGAATAGTCTATTAAAATCTGCAAATAATTCTACAAATTCAGTGGTTTTCTACAGAAATTGTATAATTGGTAAGTCATGAACAAATTGAAAATAAGTTATTGAAGTTACTGGCATCGTTTTAAACTTGCATAGATCTATAAAATAAAGTGTAAAATAATGCAAAGAAAGAGCTGCAAAATCTAATGAAAATTGGTATTACCCATTACAAAGTGCCACAGTAGAAGTATAAAGACTAAACCTCGATGGAGAGATAGCTGGAAAGCAAGTTCCAAAGTTTTCTCTTTCTACAAAATTATATGTGAATGATATGTTTGCTAAAGTCTTTCTACTTTCTATCAATTTTACGTGATGCTGATATCACTGGAAATAGATTCACTGACAGAAAGAGGTTTTTAATTTACCTCCGTTCAACGTAATCCGCAATTTCTAACAGAATTTCATCTTAAATATTAAGGCTTCTTTGCATGTCCTATAACGCAAAAGAAGATAAATACGTAAATGGAAATTTCTTGTGTGAAACAGATACTGATTTCGATCAGGACAAAAATATTCAAGTATTTCATTGACCCTGTGAACACTATTTGATGTTCAGATGAGATCTCGCAGCTCTGAATTCTCCTTTTCAAATATTCAGTTCCTTTGATTCGAGTTCATGCATTCACATGATGTAAGATAAATTCTCAGAATGTAATCACCTAATCGATGCAATTCTTAATGTGAAGGTATTTATTATATATATATATATTGAGGTCCTTTTTAAGTAATATGAAGGATTGTTTTATTAACTTTTCTTAACCATAGTTAATTTCTTCGTTAGTGCCTTAACGACTACAAATAAAATTCTGGATAATATAAGAGAAATTTCGGATAATATAAGGAAAATTTTAGATGATGTAGCAAATTCTGAGATGAATAAAAATCTTTAAAACCTGAAATTCAAAGAATCTTATCCAAAAAAAGCGTAAAATAAGTTCGAAATTAAAAATAAATATTTCAAATTCGGGCACTAAATTATGTAATCGGAATACCATTTTATGATTACAATTACACTATTGAAATTACAAAAAAAAAACCCCAAACAATTATAATTACATATAAATATCAAAAAAGTCTGGTTATACTCATAGACTAATAATATCTAGAACAATAGTCTATGAGACTATTAGACAAAAATTATACGCATAATTTTACCGTGAATTGTATATGAATAGTACTTATGTGTACTTTTATATGAAAAATTAAAATATTAAAAGAGCATTATTATTAAATGTGTCTGCACAAGAAAGAAAAAAAAAAACTGAAGAAATTCTACCATCAGAATTTTTCAGTTCCCTTATTCGATATTCATTACAGCTCATGTAAGCTCATATTTCATGACAATAAAGTGGTGCATTTTGACCATATATTATAGTTTGATATTTGATTTAAATATATTTTGATAAAAAAATTTAAATTGACAACAAATTGGCATTAAATCTGAGATAAAAGGGCTTTTTGCTCCGTAAATAATGAAAATATCAATGAATTATATTGAAATATTTTATAACCATATTAGATTCAGTAACCATAGATTTATTGAACAAACAAATGCCATCAAATAGGAAAAAAGAGAGTTTTGAAAAATGGGTAATATTTATTCATAATTCATGAATTAAAATATTTCAGTTCCTTTTATATTCCAACTTTAATTAATATGTTATGATTAATTCCAAAGCTTGGAAGGAATTATTTCTTTGAATAATCAAAGTTTCCGGGAAATCGCCTATTGTTATGATTTTTTTACTTTAGAGTTACAAAAATTAAGAATTCTGAACTATGCATTTTTAAAACAATACGAAACTAATTTTTATAGAATAAAAATTAATCATCATAGAAATCCCCACAAATTTGTGTTAATTCATTATTTAAATAAATTGCGTCTGGAAGAATAGTTGTATAATTTAAGGCTAAATAAGAATTTTAGGAATTTAAACTTAATTTCATATGACTTTACTAGTATGAAACTACATCAGATAATTATATCCTAATTAAAAGATAATTCCTCATTAAATGAAAAAAATATTTTTTGATAATCAGATAAATCAGAGTAGAAATAAAAAAAGTTCAATTGTGATAGATTACAGAATTTTAAATTAGGAACTTAGTAATGAGACTTAAAAATATAAATTTATAAATACAATTTATTCTAATTCCTCTTTTTTGTAAAAAAATAATACATGGAATAAAAATTCAAAAAAATGTAATATGCTTTTTTGTTAAATAAATCATTAAAGACTTCTTAATGCCCAATCTTTCTGACTTTTTAAATAATTTCCTTAAACATTACAAAAGGAAAAATAAGCTTTAAAATGTGTTTCAATTCAAATTGTAGAATTTCTAGATATAAAATATTCACATTTTAGTGTTTTATGATAAGATCATAATTTAAGTTTGGTTTCATTATTTAATTTTTAGTTAAGATATGAAAATTTTCATTAGAACTTTTGCATGAAGATTTGAAATTCTTGAGGAATGCAACAGACCCATTTACTCAAAAAAATTCAAATTATGTGTACTTTTAACTTTCAATAGGGTGTTCACTCTTCTTCAAGAGAACAAAAAAAATCATATCCTATAATAATAAGTGGTTATTTAGAACGCTATAAGCATTTTTTCCTTGTAATAAAAGGGACAATTCTTATTTGCTGATCTGCCGTCATATCATTTCTTTGAGAAATGTAAAAGTTTTCGAAACTATATTTAAATTATAAAGGAAATCACAATTTACTTTGTAACAATTATTATCTTCACTGGTGTTTTGCTAGTTACTTAAATATATTTTCCAAAGTTACCAATAATAAAATATCGGATTTATTAATTCAATAATAACAGTGAAAATATGAAGAAAACTAATTAAAATAAAATAAAGAAATTTCATATAAAGATAATTAGATATATATTCAGGCAGTAGAAATAAGAGAAAGGAGATACTCACCAAAGTTTAATACATTATTGAAAATATTTTAATTCAAGAATTTAATTAGAGATTTGGTTCATCATATTCTTTTTATTAAACAACCAAAAATATCAAGAAATAAAATGCATAACTGCGTTTTTCCTTAAAATTTAAATCATTAAGAGTGGTTATAATGCATTCAATGATCGATTCCAGATTATTCATTTTAATTTAAGATTGTTATTTAGGATACCTTCAACTCTATTAAAAAAATTTAATAATGTGTAAAATATCAAAAAGTCAATTTTATTTTCATAAAGTGTTAAAATTCTTATGACTGTAATATTCATTTAATGCGAGCTAAATTAATTTTGATATTAAAAACGAGAAAGTATTATAGAAAAAAAAAGAATGTTGCAGCAAATTGTGTTATATATAATTGACAGTATATTTTTTACCAGAAAAAAAATAGATATACTTTCAAATGTCTTAATAACATTTTAGTAAATTCTTCAACATTTCAGTTATTAAATCTGTAACACAAAACCTTGGTTTAGAATATCAGTGCTATTACATTCTTTTTGATATTTTAATAAGTACAGTTATTAATTGAAGGTTAAGGAAATATAATGGTTTTCATTTTGTATAACAAGGTTGAAAATTCAGTTAGGAATGAGATGTAATTCGATTATATTGATAGTATACATTAAAAATTTTTAAAATTTTCATTCACAAAAATATTAAAGCGCAATAGCCACTCAATTTGGATGTAATAGTCTTCAAACTTTCTGCATAACTTATAAATTAATAATGTCGCTCTGTTATCCATGCGCCAGTAGTATACTGAGTAGTTTTATTTAAATAATTATTTAAAAGAAAAGCGTGTTCATATACTCATTTTTTAAAAATTTTAATTCAGATATTATAGGAAATACTCTAATTTTTTACATAAAGAATAGTATCATATTAATCGAAAATTTCTTTAAAATTTTTATTTAAATTAACCAATTTTGAATATTTAAAAAAAATGAATCCATATTTATTTTATTTCTTAAAAAATTAATTTTTTTTCTGGAATTAGGATAATGCATATTTATATTTGCATAAAATGTCAAATATTTAAATTAAAACTGTTTGCAAATTGTCAAATTAATTTGAAATATATTTTAAAAAATAATAATAAATTAAAATTACTCACTCAGGATCGAACTCGAGTTTCTTGAATGCTACGCCAATGCATTAATCACTTAACTGTTCGCGTTTTCCGCTTATATGCATTATAGTATATAAGTTATCCGGTATATAAACTATCTAGAAACTTTGGGGGCTATTTTTTCGAAATAGATGAACCATTGCGCTTTAGTATTTCCTGGAATGAACATTCTAAATGTATATTACCATCATACTAACTCTCATCCCGAAATGAAATTTCAACCTCGTGCCCACCCCTTGTGAGATTAAAATAATGTAAATCAGCTTAGTTTTATACCACGTTTTATGCCATTTAGGAAATCTCCAATTAAAAAGAATCAAAATATGAAAGTAATAATTTAATAAAGAAATATCAAAGTAAATTTTAAAATGCACAAAATTCCAGTGAACATTCTTTCAAAAATTTAATATGATTACTTGAAATGATATATCCTCTATTATAAGAAGAAAATAGCATTCAAACATGGAAATATTTTTATTTGATAACTGATACATAAAAAACTTTTTTCTATAAAATAATGTTTTTCTATA
Source organism: Argiope trifasciata (assembly GCA_026543055.1). Classification (NCBI taxonomy): domain Eukaryota; kingdom Metazoa; phylum Arthropoda; class Arachnida; order Araneae; family Araneidae; genus Argiope; species Argiope trifasciata. The sequence continues at coordinate 2,126,455 of JAPMOQ010048154.1, forward strand.
TATCTTTTATTAAAGAAAATTAATTTATTTTTATTTCTTTACTTCCTTAAAAGTTTTAAAAGTTTTCAGAAATAAGAATTATTCGTTTCAAACTCCTTCTAGATCAGCTATTTGTTATGAAATTAAAGTATAGGTTTAATATACATAAATAAAAATATTTGGTACAGTATTTCCCACAAATTAAATCATTAATTGGTTTGATTATTAATTTGGTTAGATTATTCTCCTTAAATTAGAATTGTTTGGAATTTAATTAGATTAACTTACTGAAGTCCAACAATTGTTTTTATTCGCTTAACTTCATTTTTAAATTTCCTCTAAAATCCCTCTAACAGGGAACATGTTCTTCCACATTTTCTCCTTTGTTCTTTTCTTTATTTACAAGGTAATTATAATCAAACTTCCCCTATACAGAGCATCATCCAACGCAAATAGTTGAATAGATTGCAACGAAATTTGGTATATAAGCTATAAAGGAAATGGACACACAGAACTTCGAAAGGAGAACGAAAATAATTCCAACTGTCCACCAGAAGGTTCATTTACCAGAATACTTTGAAATTATAAACTCCCAACACAGAATAAATAAGCAGTATTAATGATTCAGAACAAGAGTTGTGAGTAATAAAATGTAAATCAGGGGACAGCTATCAATTACGCGAAGAAAATGTGGAGATTTACAAGCTTGCGTAGAAGAGGAAGCTTTATTCGAAACAGGTTAGGATAAGAAACGTTTGCAAATGTAGTCATGTTATATGTCCATAATTATGACGGTATCTTGTTGCGACATTGAATGACTGAAAGAATTTCATGACGCTTCATATGCTAAGCATCAGAACCGATCAGATACAATCTACTATTTAGCACACTGACCATTGATTTGAAATTCTGCAGGTGAATGAGGCGGTCACATAGAGCACCTTTTCCTGCATTATCCTGGGCAGGGTTGGCAACTGCACCTGTTGTGGAATTTTGCGCTAATCTGTTCTTGCTTCTGCAAACGTAACTGCTTTTCACAAACAGAGTACTCTTATTTTTTTCCTTGTCCTTACATAATATGGTTCGATAGTCAATACATGGCACCATTGTTTATGCGTTCCGTTTTAATTGTATATTGTGTTAAAATTAAGGTTTTTTCTGAAAAAGTTACTTCTGGTGGACATTTTGAAACTAAATATTTGTTTTCGAAATTCCATGAAAGCATCTCGTGTACGGCGTATATATCAAATTTCATTGAAATCAGTTCACCCGTTTGGGTTATATGAGGTTGTTTAAAGGGGAAGAATAATTATATTCTCCCCATGTGTTTATATTAACTTATTTTACAATTTATTTTTTATTCAAATTTAGAATTACATCATCGGCTTAAACACATCTTATAGCCCCATATTTGTTTATCATAAATATGATTCCTTGCCAATACCATGCATCTATACTAATATTATAAATGTGCAAAAAGCTGAGGCCAAATCCCGCCAATGATGAATAAGGTTACAGGATATATGTTACACAATCAAGTCAGAACAAATCAACGAAATTGGATGAAATTTAGCACAAAGGTAGATTATAGTCTGTAATAGAAAATAGGCTACTTTTTATTCCAGTTAATTAAGTGATTATTTTTTATTAATTAAAAACTGACTTTCACGGCAAAAAGCTGAAGCCAAATTCCGCCAATGATGAATAAGGCTGCAGGTTTTTTTTCTAATATTAATAAGAGCAGGCTTAGGAGGATTTCAAATGGTTATTTCAAAATAGTATGTTTATTTTCTTAGTGTATGGTGTATTTAAAATCAAATGTTGTTAATTAATTGATCTTTAATCAATCGGATTCCTTCTGAAGTACCTTCAAATTGACATTAAACAGAATGAAGGAAATAAAAAATTTCTAATCTCGGTTGCATGACCCAAACTGGCGGTAGGTAAGTCAGGTATTTGAGTTAAGCCAACTGGCGTTGAAAATTCATGAGTGGTTGTTGACAGCTATGTTTTCATTTAAATTAAACATTTAAAAAGTATGTGCATTATATTGTTGTAGCTATTTGAATCTCAATAAATAAATAAAATAGACTTGACTTGATTTAAATGAAACACGAACTTGATTTCCTTTTGTTTTATTTCAAGTTAACAATGTAAATAAATTGTTTTTAGGTTAGTTGTGTGTTTTTGTTATTAAATAGTATTTATGTTAGTTATATATTTTTCGTGCATGCTTGCACTTTTAAAATAATCGTTTTTAGGTTAGCTTTAATTTTTTGATTTGCTATTATTCGCAAGTTTTTAGAAATGCCCAGAAAACTAATATCTTACTCTTTCAAAGAGGATAAATAAAGCTCTGGTTATGAAAGATATGTTTGCAATTTCTAGTGAGCGTTTCCGGATTATCAAACTCTCTCCAGCTGTGGAATAAATAGAAGGAAGCTTTATCAGAAGATATGGCATTCACAATGACCTAATCATTAACAGAGCTTTGAGATAGATTGAGAATAAAACGATTTCCATATCTGGAAAATGTCTATTTGATTTCGGCCTACCTGCACTGCAGCAAAGAGGGAAATTATAAGCGAAGTTATGAAGGAGCTAAACAACGACTCCTCTGTTTGAAAAGCGCAAATCGATGAAATTACATTACGATTACTTCCCAAGCAACGTCAAGTCTACGAAACGTTTCTGAACCGAGTAAATAATGGAAATGAGAGATTGATATTTCTTGACGCACTAGGGGTACCGATAAGACGTTTGTGCTGAGTGTTCTATTAGCCCTTCTCCACAAGGGCCGCAATATATCTCTAGCTGTAGCTTCGCTGGCATTGCAAGAACTTTGCTTAGCGGCGGTCGGACTGCATATCCCATTTTCAAATTGCTGCTTAATTTTGAAGCGAAGATACCTCAACATGTAACATCACCAAAAACAGCAGTCGGGGAATCTTTTTGTACCAATGTATGTCAATAGTATGGGACGAGAGAGGTTATAGGCATAAAATCGCAATCGGTAGAACATCAGAGGCAGGTGATGGGTGGTGTTGTCGTTTCTCTTGCAGTCATATTTAGACAGCCACTGCCGGCTGCTGATCAGACCGTCAGTTCTCATGCATATATAAAAAAAATTTCGAGGGTAATAGCTAGTAAGTAATATTTTAACTGGATTTTATATTTTCTATCTTCATCTTCAAATATGAGGATAAATTGTAAAAAGGAAATTCCCATTTCTTTTTTATTGTGTACACAAAGAGTTCTAATGAAAGAACAGTTTGAAAATTAAACTCTACAAAAAATTAACTCTTATAATTATTTTTCTTTCTGTTCCATGGTTTATAATCTTTCATTAGAATTGTATACAAGGTAAGGCTATTGAAAAATGTATCATGAAATATTATTTGAAAAATGACTGAGGTAACAATAATATTTTGGAATTCTAAATGCTGAAACTTTGGAGATATGTTTTTCTCAAGTACATACCTAAAGTTATTTTTCTTTTCTTTTCTAATTTGATAACAAATTTTGAAAAAATACATTATTATCCTCTTTTCCAAATGTGTATTTATTTGTTATTTTAGCAACATTTTATATTTTGCTTGAATGTTTACAGAATTGTTATACAGAATTTATGAATAAATTAATATGCAACCTATAGAAATAAAATAATTACTACAATATCAGTGTAAATACAAATACCTAATTTTTAACAGATATAAAAAATGATATTTCAAATATCATCAATAATATTATTTAAAATGTATTGTATAGTGTAATATTGCAATGATATAATTTTCTTACCATTATAAAATGAAAGTGTTTATAATACAAGGAATAATTCTAGAAGTCATTTTTTATTTATTACATTGGTTATGTTTAAAAATACATAAAATCCACACAAAATTAAAAAATAATATTAGAAGCCGATTTCTTAATATCCTTATTAAAAATTATTTGAATGCTACTAAATGTAGAAATGATCAAATTTAATCATTAAAAATTATTTTAAAATGTCTTCTCTTTTTCATTCAAAATTCCAGAAGTTAATTTATTTTAAGCTAGAAAATATATTTATTCTGGAATTTAAATACGAATAAAAATCAATAATATGGAGACAAATTATGTAACAAACCTTACAAATCTATCTTAATCAGAATTCAAGCATGACTCCTTAAATCAACTTTACCACAAATTTTTAATGCATTAAAAATTAATTAATTTGTTTGTGTGTTATACGACTGATTATTTTCCGACACCTGTAGATTATTTCACTGAACTATTTGTAACAATTTTAAAGCTAATTCGGAAACTGAATTTTTCGTTTTTGCATACAGTGTGAGAAAGAGTATGTATCTTATCCTAGAAACTTGTTTGGGATATCATTTTATTATCATGAAATCTTATATGTTTTTACTTTTAATAAAGAAATTAATATTAAGCATTCTCGATTTTAAGGCTTAAAATAAATGGAACTTCTATTTTATTAATAAAGGATTTGAAACTTCAGATTTAAGTGAACTAGAATTATGATGAACTGTAATTTCGATTTGCCTATTCTTGAATTAGAATTATGATAAAATAGAATTCTGAAACTCCTTTATGCATAAACTTAATCTAATTATTTCTTTCAAAAAAGCAACAATACTTCTACAAATGCTGATAAAATATATTTTGATATGCATTTTTTTTTCGAAAAAAAAAATGCAATTACTTACAATTATGAATTTTAAGTTATTTTTGAAATACATTTTGTAGCCGTTTAATTTAAGTTATTAAGTTTCCTGATAAAACATGATTAAAATTAAACATTATTCAAACGCTTCACATAAAATGCCAGCACACGATCTCCATAAAAATAATTAAATGCTGAAATAAACTAAATGATCCATAAAAGAATTTTAAATCACTTTGTGGAAACGGATGCATCATCTACATCACGATTATGCTGCGGTTATCACTGGTTCCCATCTCTGACTTAGACCGCAACTATCGACAGCGTTGGAATCAATTGAAATCTCCTATAGAAAACGGAATCCGATACTTTATTTCACCCACAATGCCGTAAATTACGCAGCTCTGCACAATGGGCGTGCGGGATGTGTTCGGGTAGACTGAAAAGGGTGACAAGAATGGCAAAAAAGGAGAATCAGATATAAAGAAAGATTCCGATAGAGAAGATCATTAGTTCTACCTATTGTACAAATGAAAGACATTGACTAAAATTGAACAGAAAGACGAATTGGCGTTATTTTCGCTGATTTAGTTAGCTTTTTTGTAACGGGTTTCTGTTGCGCTGGGGACTGCCTGCAAATAAATATTTTCTATCTAATTTTCTTTTTGAAAATTCATAATTTATTCAATCGGAACAAATATTAAACTTTAAAAATGCATTTGTTTCTCTCACTAATGATTTGTGACTATGCATTAATTTGCTGCACTTATATTAATGTTTCATATGCTTCAGTATAAGGGAGAAATTTTTCATACTGCCGAGATATTTCTGGAAAATTATTTGTGTCTTTCACGTGAATTTCCATTGACAATTATACATTAATTTTTTACACTTATAATATTGTTTCACATGATTCAATATGAGGAGTAAATTCTTCAGTATGGTGAGATATTTCAGAAAGCAAAACATTTAGAGAATTATACAATTAAGTGAAAAATATGTATCCTGTCTTTAATCCTTTCAACTTTTATTTTACTTAATGTATATCATGATTGCAAAAAGGGATATATTACTAGCAATTCTTCATTCACTTCTGTAAAATTTTAATTCTAAAAATGCAAGATCATTGACACTGTAGTATTTTCATGATTTTAAAATTTTATTAAGAATCAAATGATTAATTTTTAATTAAATACTAAATACAATTATCACTCTCACATTTTTAAATAAGGCAGTTTGATAGCATAATAAATTTTAAATTGATTTTTAGTAAAGGTAATATTTTTATAGACTTTTATGTCCCAACTTCACGCTTAAAAAATTCCATTGATGAAAAAATGATGGTAAATGTGTGCTATTTACGATACTATTCGTTTAAAAGAAAGTTGGGAATTAATTTTTCTTCAAAAATTCATGGATAAAAGAGAACACTTTCTATTCTTTGCGCAACTTGGGAAGAATGAAAGGGTCTTTTCTTTGGATTATCACTAAATTACAAAAGAATGAGTGCATTGTAATATTACCTATTATTTGATTAGTCATTCTATAACGAAAACGATTCTTTTCAGTAGATACATTTAAAATAGGGAAATTCTGTTATTCCAGGTGAAACAAAATGCTGTAAGAATCATATCGTCAGACCATTCAATTGTATTTCTTTCCCTGGTAGTAACAGAGCTTATATATTCTACAATGTAGATAAAAAAAAAACTACAATCGTATCACTCCAAAAGGAATGGTACAATTGGTTAATTATTCAATAAAACATTGGCTGATTGATCGATGAATGTTGAATTTAAACAGAAATACTTGGACAACAGTTTGCCATTTGCTATGTGTGCATGACAAACGACAACAATAAGCCTGAGATTCACATTATTTTTTCTTCTTCGTATATAAATTTTAATATTTTTTCACATTGTCCACATTATCTTGAAACATAATTGGAAATAAAGTTTATAGTCAGAACAGATTAGGAAACTGAATACTTATTGAATTAGATTGTAGAGCAGGGGACTCTTAGCAACTTGCTCATCTTCACGAAGGAAGAACGACTCTGGGAAAATAGATGGGATGAAAGATAAAATATATACAAGCTCCTTATGAACTAGGTAATATTATGCAGATTTTCAAATTGACTTGAAAAATAGCTTTCCCAGAAAAAAAATTAAATCTTAATAAATTTACGCAAAATCAATGTCTCAATTTGAAAACCGTGTTGAAAAGGAAACAAAAGATATATTAATATTCTTTGGGGAAAATGTGTTTTATCAAGGAGCCCTAACTGAAATAGATGTGTAACGTTCGTTATACATTTCTAAACATAGGGTTGATAGCCTTTTAAGGCCGGAGTAATACTTATTTAAAGAAAATGAAATTTTTTCATTTCCTTCTTTTGAAATTGCAAAATTAGAGGCAAAAGTTACGAATGACTTTCATTTTTATTTAATTAGTTTTCTTTAAAAATTTGAAGATTCAATTTTTTGGCCATCATTTTAAAAAAAAGATTCAAGTGTGTCTTCATGATATTGAAATTTAAGCATCTATTTTATTTGTTTTGAATTTATTTAGAAAAAAAGTTCCACTCTTTCACAAGGAAATATGATGGAGATATAGGAGATGAAAATTACTTTTAGAAATTTCACATTTATAAATCAATATACTAGTTGATTTCAACTTGTGCCGCATGTGACGAACATGAAATACATACACCGCGTATTTCATAATAACGAATTACATGTATTTTATATTGCATATTCAAATCGCAGTGTGATAGAATAAACTAACAAATTCCAGTACATAAAAAAGCAGAAAAGGCTTTTTACTGATTATTACTATTATATCGTTACATTTTTTTAAACTCAAAGATACAATGGCGTGTAGAAAAGAAAGATGCAATTAGCGAGAGAGCACTTATATTGATTAACACTTTTAATTAGTCTAACGGAAGAAAAAAGGCTATAAATGATAGGACCCATTAAATAGGAATATGTAAAAACGACATTGTAGTTATATATTGCAAATATTAAAAGGCTATTTTGAATACCTAAATAAAAATCTTTGATAATAAAATAATCTAATTATATTTTATTTTTAAAAATATATATTGTTCCGTTAATTTCTTCTGTTTTAATAGAAATTGAAAAATAAAAAATGTATAAGTAATACAATATATATACACGTGAAATTCATCTACAATAATTATTCAGATTTCAATTATCAATATATATTTTATAGTTTCAAATTTAAAAAAAAAAATACCATGCATTAGAAAGCAGAACTTCTCATTTATTCCTTCAAGTACATATTACGAATATCAAATCAAATGATATAAACAAAATTAATAATTAAACCTCCAAATATAAACCCATAATAATAATAAGTGGATTTTTGATGGAAATGAAACAACAAATTTAGGAACTGAAAAACATTATATAAACACAAATTAAGGAATATATCTCATTAATTTCTTTCTATTTCGTCGGACTATTATGTTTTTTAACCTGTCTTGTAAAAAATGAAGGACATTACTTAAGTGACAAACTCTCTTTAAATGAATATTTTTCAGTTGAATGCATTATAAAGCTTAATATTCTAGAGTACTATTCAAGATAAACTCATTTTTACAGATTATTGCAAACGTTTATATTATTTAAGCGCTTGGTGAAAATGAAATTTTGAAACATCAATTTCATTTTGCAAAGGCATGAATTCCTTATCATTCTTTGATAATATAACTAACATTAATAAAGCAACAACGTTTCATTTATAAATCAATGTGTCTATACTGTTTCGCCTCTTTGCAATACGACGCAATGGTTTATATTTAAGAAAGGTTTTTCTAATGTTTTAAAACAATTGCTTATTTAATCATAATGTTAAAATCAAACGTTTTACAGATGTTTTGGGCATCATTTTTAATAATAATATTCATTTTATCATTATTACGAAATTCTTTAGACTCAAAAAAAAATTTTGTGCAGCACCCAATTAATTGAAACAAAATAATGGTACTTCCATTACTCTGAATAACGTGCAAGAATATATCACATAGGTAGCGTAATGCTTTTCTGTTTATGTTTTGTTGATAGGCAACATTACTCATAAAATTTATTTTAGAAACAATGATTTAAAACCGTTATGTGAATAATTTATGTAAATTTCGATTATTTTGGTTTTAAATATATATTATTTACAATCTTACTGTTCTATTTACTCTAATTCTTTATTTTTGGTTAATGCCAACAAATTTTATATAATTAATTTGCTGCTTTCTTTACATTATTTGATTCTAAATATTTGTTTATTTTATTCCATTTTCTTTATTCTAGATCCCTTCATTTTTTAAAATTATTTTTAGAATTTATTGAATCAATAAGGGATGTACTTGTTAATTTTGGAACACAGAACTTTTCGAATCAGTAAAGTGTGATAAGTAGTTAACTATTCATTAACCAAAACCTGAATATTAGTTTGGTTAAATAACTTAAGAAGGTTTGACACTTTTACTCACAATTATTTAAAAATGTTTCAATACAATATTGATATTAACATAATTTGGAATGTTTTGCAATCATTCGCATTCATTAATATTAATATAAATATTTTTGTCCATATTATCAATTTAAAATCTGAGTATAAGTTAACTAAAAAGAAATAAAGGATTTGATTTTCATGAATCTAGAATAACTTAATTTAAATCTAGAATGAAGAATGTAACTTTTAATATAAAATATATAAATTATTTTTTCCATATTCTATTATGACTCTTAACTACATTTCAAAACCTTTTTCTCTACTTAAATATATGTCTCTGTCTATATATATTCTCTTCAAAAATTATTCTTAATAGGTATTTATTTAAATGTTGAAGACCAACCGAATCAAATAATATATGTTTAGACACCTATACAAAAACACTGACTACATTTAACATAATACAGTATGCGGAATGTATAATATTTAAATATAGTGCGTAATGTAATTAGTTCTTAGATCAGTTTCAGTTTTAGAAGAAAATAATACTGCCATATTTCGGCAGATAGAAGGGAAATGATTCTGCTCTACTACTTATTTTCATCAAATCTATACTATATAAAATGCAAAAAGTGTTTTAGCAAACTAATCGGATCATATATCACGCAATACTGTAGGATTTAAAAAAATATATGAACAATATTGGATTAAACTGGTTACAATGACATAATAAAATACTGAGCAATATTGACTAATTTTGATGAATATGGAATAATATTATATCGAACAACATTCTAAAACAGGCTGGTGCTACCTATGAGGTTGAGCATTTCCTATAAATTCCTTCTACTGTAGAAATAACAATACTTACTCCACATTCAATGCATTTTAGGAGATTAAATGTATATAATTAAATTATCTTACTATAACAAACAGCCGCCGAAAGATTATGCACATTATGAACTTTTGTAAAGGGCGTAATGGTGTAATGGACCTAAATTAGCAGAAAACAGAGATAAATAGCAATTTTACTGTTCCATTAAGGAATAGCAATTATATCCAATAGCAGTATATCACATGTAGCTTAATAAAATTTCATTCTCTAATGAATGGCGTTATGCAGATACTTTTCTTAAAAACTACTTCTCGCCCCCCTAAAAACATCGTATTTGTGTAGCAGCACCAACCCCCCCTCTACCTTCAAATAAAAGAGATACTCTTTATACCCTTCAGAAAATAAAATTAAAAACTCAGGAAAGTATATGTAGAAAATTTAGATTTTGTTTTCCTTGTAGCTTTTGCACAAATTGGTCCTTAACTTATCAGATTTAATTTGAATTATCCCATTCATATAACTTATTCCGTAAGGAATTTGAAGATAATTAAAGGACTTAATGAGTGATTGTTGTAAATGAAACTCCGAGTGAATGTAATATTTAAAACAAGATAAAATGAATTTCAAAAATTTATTTTCAGCATTCAAAATGTAGAATATTTTTAAATAAAATACATTAATGGTTATTTCCTAATAGAAAATTATTTGAATAATCTTCTACATCCTTTTATAAAATATTACTTTTAAATATGTAAACAGTATTTGATAATAATACTTAATAAGTATAGGAATTTTATTTTAAATTATTTTATTTATCTTCATTTCCAACTTCAATACAGATGTAGGTGATAATATCTTATGAATTAGGTCTCTAAATAATATATTTTATCAAAAAAATGTGTTGTTACTATTTAAACTGATGCATTTTGTATTTTTTTTGGAAAGTATCATCTACACTTTTATTTGGTCAATATTATAATATAAACCTGGTAAATTTTATTTTGGAATATTTAACAAAATACGATTCTATTTTTATTCAGATTCGTTAGAGTTTAAATTTGTAAATTAGCTTAAAATTTTATCAAAAATATCTCTAACTTCTTATTCCGATAAAATTTATCATTTATAGGAATCAGAAGTAATTATTTACAGAATAGCTAAATTCTTATACTTTCCTTTTCTCGCAGTTATAAGAAGAAAGATAAAGGCATAAACTTTCTCTTTAAAAAATAAAATAAGTTTATTCTTTGATCAATTAATATTTCATAAATGAAAAATATGACTAGAACAAATGTTTTTAGTAACAAGTGACAAGTTAATTCCTACAAAATAAATTTCCATCTATTATTACTAAATAATCATATGCGTTCATTACTCAAATAAATGCAAAGATATTCGATTTTTAGAATGAAATTATTAAGTCACGATTTATGAATCAACAAATTTTATATATACTTATTACAATTTTTGAATTTAAATTTTGATTGCAAATTTTTATAAATCCTTATTAGTAAAAATTAGAAAAAGATACTTGATGTTCCTAAAAATACATCATTTTGACATTCAAAGTCAGCTTTCTTTTTGATTAATGTAAACATGAAATTTTTTGTATGCGTGCATGTGGGGGGTTTAGGCATTGTGTGCCTTGTTTATTCAAAATTCAACAAAAGATATAATATTCTCTTACAAACATTTTTAGAACAATATATAAAAACTAAAAAAAGGTATAATGAATAGTTGAATGCACAATAATACATCAAATTGGCCTGTGGCATCAATTATGAGAGACAATCACATAGAAACTTTTTTCCAATCTATATTTTACGATCCAACAATTTGCTAGCATTTTCTTATTTAACTTTTATTTGATAATATTCTTTTATTTTGGAAAGAGAAGTCAAAAAATATTTCTTGAAATTCTCAAAAACCTGAAAATAAAAGATATTAATATTTAAAGCATCCTTTGTGAACAATACACATTTTGGTTTGAGATGGGGGATGTTAATTCAACTTGTAAACGAATGACATATCATTCTCTAAAAATAGAACAATGTGTTAGATAACAAAAGATGTTTAACATTAGCCGGTTGGATACACACTACCGCACCAAATCGCCTTCTGGCATCAATTTCCTAAGTTAATCGCTCGTAAGCACATAAACTATACATTTTGTTTATTCCATTGAAGGAAATCAAAATTTTCTTGCATTTTTCTCTTTACTTTCTATTTGTGATAGCTTTTTTATTTCAAAAAAATAATGTGTGGAAAGGGAAAAAATCTGAAAAAAACCGTCATAATTTTGAAAGGATCTTAAAATAAACGATTTTAGCATTTAAATCACCCCTTTTTTTTACCTCCGTCGGACATCCATCTTTGTTTTGTTTTCTGAAGCTAATTCAACGTGCGAAAAGTGCCGACAGTTTTATCCTCAATCGGCGCATGTCATTACGGAACCTCGGCGCTAATGGATCCAATTCTCCGAGGCGACCATTAAAATGGAAGTTCTTTTTAAACAGTTCCATTGTGTACTGTGTGTAAAAAAGTAATAAAAAATTGGAAAACGCTTTTTCCACTCAGTATGAACAATGGATGTATTTAACTTGTCTCAGTTCCCGAAAGAAATTGGTATCCATCCTCTTAAAATTTTTTTAAATCTTTTTCTAGTCACCTTCTATAGAGGAACTGGATATTGAACTAGCACACACTTGCCAAACGTGAAATAATTTTAAAAACGAAAATGCGGAAAAGGAAATTTTTAAAAAAGTACAGTGTATTTTTTTTTACAAATGCACTTTAATTTGTAATAAAGGCAAGGAAACACAACTTGCAAATAAAGTTTATGAAAAATCGCTTTATGAATGAATAAATCATGTTCGAAATTTCCTTGCTGATCTTTTGTTCTTAATTTCTTTGTTTCTTTCAATTTAATTTCTCCAAATGTCTTTAGGAAACTTTCTAAACATTATATGTTTATAATGAAGGGAAAGCCTCAAAAAATGTAATGTTTATGCAAACGGAAGTGCTTTTATAAAATATTTTTATATAGAAAAATCAAAAAAACCTCTGTATATTTGAATAAATATTGCAGAAAACTTTATGAATCATTGTTCAAAGAAATTAAGTTCTATATGTTTATGTTGCTGAAATTTAGTTCTAACTCGTTTCAATTTTCAATTATTAAGAAAGTATTTATTGTTTTAATTAATGGTATACTATCATCAATATTGGATTTTTATTTCCTTTATAAAATTACAAAAAAATCATGAGCACAAAATAAAATAAAATACATAATATTATGAAAGCAATAATTTACATAAATAAGGAAAATTGGGGATTTTACGAAGACTTGGAAGGATAAATAATTATTTGTTGAAGATAGTTTCTACATTATATATTTTTATTATTATTTCTACATTATATATTTATATTATTATTATTTAATAAATAATTAAATATTTTTAAGAAATTATAATTGTTTCATTATCAAAGAAATTAAATAATTGAAAACTAAGATTTAGCAAATTTGAAATATTTTTAATAAATGAATAATTTTATAATTTTTAAAAAGTGTTGATAAATGAATTAACAAAAGTGCATTTTTAAGTCCTGAGAATGCTAACAGGTAAAATTCCTTCCCCATAAAGCAATATGTCAAAAGATAAATATCGTACAAATTTCTAAATTTTTGATTATAAATCCTTGACAAAAGTACTTACGTATGGATTTAAACAAAGAATTGTAAGAAAGAAAAATATTTTTTAAAAAGTATTTATTCGTTTTTATGAAGCAAGACACACAAAAAAAGTACAGCGAATTGACGAGAAACACTTTTCCTTATATGTTTTTATCTTGAAAGAAGAGAATATATATATTGTGCTTGAAATTAATTCTCATTGTTTTCATGTTCTTGATTAGCTTTTATTCAAAATCTATTTGCAACGAAAAGAACTAGGCTATTGAATAAGAACTCAATAATTTTTAAAATATAGATTAATGAATGTCAGAAATATTCAAAAAAATTTGCAAAGCAAATTCAAGAATCATGTTTTAACTTTTGTCTTCCCCGTTCCGATCATTTGTTTTATAGCAAATGAACTGCATGTAACGCCACTGAGGACAATCAAATGAGACATTTCATATAAGCCGTAAAATAATCTATTGCACATGATTCTGGTTTCCAAAAATTTATTATTAACGAATAATTGTCATATTTTTCAGTTATAAGTTAAATATTAATTTTAAAAAGTTCCAGCTAGAATATTTGAGGAATTGAATTGGATATAAACTATTTGAAAAATACTTTTGAGATTCCTTTTGAGTATTTGATGTACTTCCCTTAATGCTACCGTCAATTCAACATTTGAATCTACCAAAAGTTTAAAACGCCATAAATTAGAGCTCAATAGAAAGTTCGTAAATTTTGTATCAACTGAATCAGCATTAACTGTAACTGATTACAAAGACTGACAAGGAACTGATACAGCACCTTCTGAATCTAAAATTTTATTAAGAGACACTGGATTAAGGAGCATAAGCAATTTCTTCCCATGCTCGTTATATTTTAAAGCATTATATTTTATATATTTGATGTATTATATGATATATTTTTTTATGTTTTAATGCACTATATTTATTATATTTAAATGTTAGTTTGTATGCAAAAGTATAGAGGTCTGAGGACGTCACAATTGTACATATTGATCTTTTAGGATTTTGTTCTTAACAGTTTTCAATTGTTTTCTGTAAATAACGATAACCTGACAGCGAATGCAGACAATTCACACAGTGCACATCCGAAGCACGGTTGAACTATGCAGCAATTTCCACATTTCCTGCTGGCTCTAATTATGTGACACAACCACATGACCTTCGAAATAGAATAGGATTTGTATATTTCAGGGGTTGCATTGAATTAAATTACCTACTTCAGTATTGTATTTTGAGCATTTCATTGGTGATATGAACATTGTAGAAAGGATGTGTTCTCTTATGATTGTTAAAGTGATTTCAATTTTAAATAATTTAATTATATATTTACTAATTCTATGATCATATTTCACATGAGGCCTCATTTTCAGATGTAAATATAAATTTTACACTTCATGAAATTCATGTTTGTGGTTTAATCAGTTTTTTCCCCTTCTTTTTTGTGGGTTTTTTGTTTACAGTTTCTCTTTTGTCAGATAATTCGAGTTACAACAGGATAATGAAAGCATGGTATTTCTTTTTCAAACATAAGAGAAATTCTCTTTCCACTCAAAATCCTCGATTGATTGCTATTTAATTGGATAATATGAGGGTTATTTGGGGATTAAGGTCCGTTTATCTATAAAACATAAGACATTATAGATTTTTTGAAAAAAACTTTACTTTTTAAATTCCTCACACGTGCCTCTATTTCTCTACATACTTTAAATATTTGCTTAAGCATTTGTCCCAACGTTGTATAAACTTCTATATGCCTAAGTCAAGGACGTTTGCCACCTTTCGGGATAACCAGCTTCAAACTGCTTATTTGCCCGAGCCATCTGTGGCGATGTGATTGCCACCGAAAAACTCTTTTAGATAGTGGAATAACTAAAAATCACTCGGCGCCCAGTCTGGACTATACGGTGTATGGTCAATCAGTTCCCATCCAAAAGATCAGATCATATTTTTGCTGTGAATGGTAGAGGAGGTCTGGCATTGTCATGCAGTAACAAAATTCCAGGGGTCAGAAGACCACGTCGTTATTCTGTATTGAGCGTCTAAGCTTAGTTAGGGCAGTGCAGTAAGCGGCTGCATTTATAGTTGTCCCTTGCAGCACAAACTCGACCAACAAGGCTCCATGTCTTTCCCAAGACGCAGTTACCATAACCTTGCGTGTTGAGATTGCCTGCTTGGCCTTGACTCTGACTGGTGATGTATGGCGTCATTCCATTGACTGACGGTTAGACTCTAGGGTTCTATGAGAAACCCTCGTCTATTCCCCTATGACAATCGAAAAATTGATCATCTTTTTTATAATATCGATCCAAAAAAAATCAAGAGCACAAGCCATTCTTTTCAGTTTGTGCACCTCAGTGATCGGTTTGGGAACCCAACGTGCGCACAATCTGCGAAATTTCAACTTTTCGGAAACGATGTTATGCAAAATTGTTCTATTTACATTCAGAAATTCCAACACTAAACTTGAAATTGTGAATCGCCGGTCTTCACGAATCTTTTCATCCAAGACATTGACCAAATTATCTGTGATCACTGATGGTCAACCTGAATGCGGTTCATCATGAACTTTTTCCCGTCCGTCCGTGAAAGCTCTCAGCCACTTACGCGGCTGCTCCTCATTGCATTTGGGCCCATACACATTGTTTATTTGTCTCCCTCTAAAACGTTCTTCGCTGTGATAAACTGAATCATTAAAGTAGCACTGTACTTAGGATAGTACAACAATTCCAATGCAAATGGTGTCGTTTGACGAGCAAGGCATGTTGGAACTTGGTAGGCATGTACGTTTCAATGTTTCCTTGGCACTGGATTAGCTACAACGATTCGGACCTTAGTTTCCAAATAACATAAAAAAGAGACTCTTCTTAGATGAGGACTATTAATATATTTTTCTTTGAGAATTCTTAAAATAGTTTGTTTCTAGGTTCTTCAATCAATCACACTAAATGAATGAGTAAATAAATTTTATTGTGTTATCCAGGGGCATCAAGCATCGGCCGTAATTCCGTTGATCGGTCATTTTTAGCTTTTCAGTATGAAGACGTTGTCACTTTTTAAGAACTCTTGTAAGTTCTTACTGTAAAAAAACTTGCAAAATTCCATATATTAGTTTCAACATATAGAATTTTGAGTTTTGAACTCTCTTTACAAAGATAACAGCGCTAAAAATCAGTAAATTTTGAAAATATTTTCTTCTTTAAATAAAATTTCAATGCGTCATGTGTATTCAAGTCTAAATACAAAATTTGACTCAAGGTTCTCCCACGTCGTTTTGAAATATCTACTTTGCTAAAAATACTTAATCTTAATTAAACATATTTCAAATGAAAATTTCTCTACAAATAAGGCAAAATTGTATAATATTGATACAAATTTCCGCTGAAATGTTCTTTACTATTACTACTCGACTATCAATTCTAAAGTAACTACAGTTTATTTCATCTAAACTTACTTCAATTTAAAAATTTTACGCTTGCTTTCGTTCCCACATTTTTCTTAATTCTTTGGTATATTCTTTTCCTGTATATATATATATAATTATTGCACATGATGCAATAAGTCTTGAAATAAATGTTGCGATTTCAATCAACCAAAATCCTTTTAGAAAGACGCAATAAGTTGTTACTTTGGTTAGACTTGAATCAAAGAAAACACACTTCTCTAGGGTGTTTTGCAAAGCCCTGCCTTCTAATGACAGTTACGTGAGCCGATAATTGCAAAAGTATTGGATTCATTCTCTGTTAGGTCAGGCGGGTAAATAGGAATCACTGATAACACTGGCCTATTTTATGTTTAGAAGACAGTGATTGCATTCTAATTATACTACTCCATGTGAGACGTAGTTAGTACCATTGAAAAACATTAATTTTTAATTAAAAGTATTCACTTCCAAAGGAACTTTAATACCAAATAATAAATATGGACAATATACTGGCTATTATTTTAAAGAGGAGACTTCTGATATTATTAGTTACGTGTCTTTTTATTAAAATCAAATAACAAAAGTAAAGACAAATTAACTTCAAATATTAATTAAAACGGTTACGAGAAATTCTATTTTCAAATTCTAATACGCACTAAAAATTACTGCAATACTTACTAAAATCATACGAATTAATTAATTTAGTTAAGATGTTTCCAAAGATATTTTAATATTAATAATTTTTGGTTAAAATAGTCCTGACATGCTTTGGAATCGTATCATCTGAAATAAAATTATAAAGAAATCAAGTACTTCTTTGATATTTAACTATTTTATATATTAAATTCAGCGGAAATTAGTTCCAGGAACAAATCTTTAGGAAAAAACAAAAGTACAAAATCAAATCAAAATTTCATAAGAATGTATGAACGGAAATATCGCAACATGAAATAAGATAAATAAGGGATTGAAATCATTTTTGACGTTTTCCTCTGCACCTCAGAATTTGTAATCGTGCTATTCAGCAAACGGATTAAAAGCAATATTAGTCTGCATGATTTCTTATGCTATAATATTAGAGGCAAAATCAATGGACACTTTAAAATAGTGATACATCAATAACACTTCAAAGCTGTAAGGAGTGCTCCCAATTTTTTATTTTTAATATCACATAAATAGTAGAGTAGGGACTGTGCTGTTGTGGTGATCCTCACAGAAAAATATGCGATATTTCGTAAATATTTTCAGAATCGATTGAGATTTTTTAGTGCGAAGTTGGCAAATTTTAGCATTCTTAAACAGTTACACATTCCATGCGTAACTGGAATTATTCCTGCGCTTATTCCATGTACAGTAAAACTGAATTCTAACTGCAGAATCTATGTACATCTCATCATGCATCATCAGAATCTCATCATGCTGGTATACGTATATATCATATTCCTTCATGTAATTTTACTTTCATTTTTCTTTTTATCTCCACCTTGGTCTTCAACCACCCCAAGACGACCCACCCACCTAAAAGGGTGTAAGACAGAGAAGGTCACCTGGTAGAAAAAGATTATTTATTTATTAAAAGGCTTAAAGTTGCCGCCTTTCAATATGGGTGGTAAATAAGAATATGCATTATATTTCATTTGACTAAAATTAAATAATACAGTAAATAGTCAGCAAACGGATCAGAAGATTACGCTGAAAAGTGCATATAAAAAGCAGTAAAAGGCATAAGCTTAAAAAAATATCCAACGAATATAAAGAACGTTTGGGGATCAAAGGATGCCCAAAGGATGCAAGACATAGTAAATACAGTAGAATAATAGACATGGACACATAGCAATATCAAACAATGCATCAATACCTAAAATCATCAATCCATCCCATTATAAAAAGTAAAAATTAGATAATTGACACAAATAAAAGATGAAAATGCAAAGCAGATCTAGATTAACTAACACATAAATAAAACATTACCAGAAAGTAAATCAGAAATATGAACAGAAACGTCTAGTTTTTAATATGTTTAGTTTTTTTAGTTACAATCCTACATAAAAAACAAGCAACTAGGAGCAGTGCCGAAATAATTTCATAAATAATGAATCAACTTTTAAATGAAGACTGTAAACAAACTAAGACATGGATCCATCATCCTAACCTACTTTGAATTTCCTCACAAATAACTTTCCACCTTAATATGTAAATTAAATTTTGCATGGTCTTATTTTTTATCATTTCCATTACATTGCTCATTTATAGGAAAGATCAGCTAATTGCCTTCGTACCAAAACGGTCACCAATAAATTACGTGCTATTATAAATTTCAAATACAAGATATTCTGAAAAAGTTATATATTTATAATATGCGCAAACTAATCTTTAAAAAGAAATTACTAAGAAATTTTTGACTTATTTTAAAGATACATTGGATTAAAATAAGCAGATCAATTAAAATTATTCTAGAAAATTTATTACATTCTATGTCAAGGGATTCACAAAATAATGAATGCTCTATTTTCTGCGGAAGTTCTTAAGATTCTGTTAAAATATTCAGCACGGATTTTTTTTTAAATATGAACTTTTTTCTACTACTAAAAGGCGCATTATGTATTGTCAATTGTATTAGTTTTCAAGACATTACGCAGATGAAAAGTTTCAGAATGTACTGATAGTCAGTCTTCCACACTATTCTATTCCATTTTAAAATTTGAAAATGGAAGAAAGAGAAAGAGCAAATTGTTATAACTTAAATATTAAGAACTCAAAATGGCTTTTCTATTTTCCCTTAGTCATGTTTATGTATTTTCATATATGAGGAATATTTATTTTATCTAGGATATTTTAATTCACTACTTTAAAGTTTAAATATTTCCATTAATCTTGATCTAAAGTTGAATAATTTTATTTGATAATTTTATAATATACATTGAATAATTTTATTAAATTTTACATCGGGATAATACACAATAGAATTTACAAATAAGCACAAGTTTCTATAGACATGAGTCAATATTTACAACAATTCTTGTTTATTCTTTTACGATATGTTCTTATTTTATATAAATTAATTCGTTTCAAGGTCTCCGAGAATTATCCTGCACTAGTGAAAAAAAATTCTGAATGATTATGTTTAGGATTCATAAATATATTACTTGCGATATGTTAGTCATTTATATAATGTAGAAAAAATAAATACAAAATATAATGTGGAATTTTTAAATATTTTTTGTTGACGTGTTTGTATACGTGTGTGCGTTTTACTGACACTTTTCAAAATTTCTATCAAGTCTATAAAATATCGTTCAATAAATTAATTATTTAATATACTTTTAATAATTAGTTCAAATTTTTAAATAGTAAGTGGATTATCTATGTTAAAAATTAATTTATTCAACAACTTTCGAGAACTGCTAAAGATGTATAAATTATAAGAATAACTTAAAAATAAAATAAACAATTAAATGTTGCATTATAAAAATCTGATAATTATGAGAATCATTATTTCCCATTTTCTAGATGTTGACTCTTTGTATACAAAGAGTCAAAAGCCTAATAGTTAAAATCACTCTCTTTTGTAAGAAATTCTCATAATTCTTCTAGATTGCTTAATATTGTTGAGATGAAATTTCAGGCTCATTTTATATTGAAGAGATAATTATTATTACTGAAATTGCAAATAAATGTATAAATCTTCACAATATATTTTTAATCTCTAATATAGAGTTACCATATGCCCACTTGTAAAAAAGATGTGTGTAAAAATACAAATTAATGGTATATATCTTTTTCATAAATGGACATATGTATCATATGAAACCGAAAAAAAAAAGATCTTGAAAGCATCTGAAATTTAGACATATGCTCTTGAGAATTGTTTGCTAAAATTTCACAAATTACAATTTGTAAATGTCTAACACTGCAATCATTTCTTTTATGCTCATGTCTCAATTTGCAATAATATATTGATAAAGGAAAACTGTGTTTTGAAGCCCTTAGATTTTTTCTTCTTCAAGTGGCATTATTATTTGCATTCAGTTCCAGAAATTTAGGTAATAATCTAAATAAACCAATCTCCAGAGTAAATGTGTACTTACTCATTTTCTGCAAGTATGTACTGTATTCTACTTGAAAACTCCTATAACAAACAGATATTTCAAATACGCTCAAAATATGATAATGCTGCAATCTTTTATAAATGGTGTGTCGAGAAATGGCAATTAAATGCATATAAAACTATCTTTTATGAACATCTTATAAATGCATATCAAGCTGATTGTTTCTCCTATTTAATCTATAATTTATAACAACAATTTAAAATTATTATCATATCTTAAAATCAACAAATTTCAATCAGATTTCGAAATTTAAATAAATGAACCGATAAAACTGTACTTAATTCTAAAAGTACTACAATAATATTATTTTAAATATAACATGCGTGAAGAATTAAAACATCATATCAGAAGAAAAGGAACATAAAATGTTTTACAGTATTTAATTTTTATAACCATAAAACAAGTAAAATTAAACTAAAAGTGTAAATATTGCAACTAAAAAATTAATTTGTAATTTTAAAAATATTAATTAAGATAAATTTTTAGCTTATAAGAAAAGTATAAGTTAAATATGCTATTAACAAAATAAGGTATCTCATTCCTTGTCAACTAAAAGGAATTTTTTGATTCTTTTATTCAGAATAAGTTACACTCGGTGATCTGAATGCATGGATGAAACCATTTCAATACTATAGATAAATTAATGAATAATTACGGAAAAGCATTCTTTGCATGTCCTTTAAAATAATATCGAGCAATTCATTAAACTTTCTAGAATACTATCGTATTATAAGATTTCGTTAATGCAGCCAAGTTCGCATATTAAATGAATTCAAAAGCATGCTATATATTCCGAGTATACTAATAAAATAAAAAAATGCTTTTATAAATTTATAATATTCAAAAATCTTTAACTATTCTTATGATAGTATCAACTACATAGCTTATAAGAGATTGATATTGAAAAGCATTTGACAAATGATTGGCTTTTGTTCGCTATCAAAGGTAATGGATTCAATTAAAGAATTAAGTAACTTCAGTAGCTGAATTCCCTAAGGAGATATAAGCAATACTTAAAATTTAACGGATCAATTTCAATAAAAACATTAAATTTGCTGAATACAAAAGCAACAATCAAATAACATTTTTATTAAAACATCCAGTTTCTGAAAGGGGCTATCTTTATTCAAATGGTATTTATTCAATCTACTCTTATTGATAAAGAGTTAATTTATTTTCCCGCTCAATGTATTAACTTGTTTATCTGACAATTCCATAATGAGTTAGGGAGTCGTAATTCATTTTCCAATGAGCAACCCCAACGCAAATCATTCCTGATCAGATATCACATCCTCGAAGCAATTTACTCTATTGTCTTTTGAATTTTATCTCATGATTGTTTCTAAGCTATGCGGGAATAATTTTTGCTTCCGTTTGCTACTCCAGAGATAGGAAGTTAATTTTTTTCAATAAAAGTGACAGCCAGTCAAGTTTGTTTGGCAAGATATTAGCCAGTTATTCTGAATTTTGTTTCTTCTTACTCATATTCAGTTTCCGAGAAGAAAAATATAAACTGACTTTCTCGTTTTACCTATCAGAAATCAGTCTCGTGCAGAAAGGATTTCCTAATTATTTAGCATTTATTGTTCCTTTACTATTTAGTTTTATTTTCCACGTATTAATCATCTAGATAGATAATTATTTCTCCTTCTGTATATCAAGAAGGGAAAATTACCTATTTTCGATTTGGTAACATACGAGAAACATATAGTTTTTTATATGTATGGAATATAAGCTTGCTTCTTCCATGCCCCTACACTCTAGAAATACAGTTGGTTGAATTCAGATATATTAACACCTTGTTTTAAAGCAACGCAACGCCTATTTAAAGATAGACCTAGTAATTATAATCCTTAGTCAGATGGCCAGGATGATACTTGAACTGGCACAGCCTTTTCCCACATCACACCAGAGGATGTTCGGCTTCCAGATGGATTTAATGCTCACCGCAAACACTTACACGACTGTTTTTTGATGGGGTTCCAACCTGATACCCTTCAGTTACGAGGCTTTACCACCAATCCACCGTGGCCAACTTCTTTCAACAAATCATACTGCAAAGACCTCCATAGTACTTTCGTTATAAATTCGAATTTTAGGTTAATGCTAATTAAAAACGAAATATTAGTTCCATTCAATTCAAAACCAAAAGGCTATTGACAGCTATATTAGTATTTTAAAGACAAAGATTTCTTATATTTTGGCAATTTGATTTTTTCATTATCTAACAATCTGATATAATTATTCGCATAATTTTATGACCGGATTTATATTGAACCAAAACATTAGTCTCAAGTTTGTTTTGAATCATACTTCTTCAGTATGTAGAATTTCAAATGATAAAATAGATCTGTAGCAGTGAAGATTAAAGCTACGACAAATCAATACTATTTATTTGCTGAAAACAAGAATTTTTTTTTCTTTACTATGGAAAGAGAATTGAATTCTCAAGCAAAGATCAAAGCATATTGTTACAAATTCCTTAGGATGAGATTGCCTTTTCAAAGAAAGATCACTTCCTGTTCTTTTTAAGCACTATTCAATTTTTTGCATATATATGTGCATTATTTGGCAATTTATTGTAGCACATTACCTCTTATCTTTAATTTTGTCGAAATTCATTTTAATTCCCTTTTAGATCACCATCGCTTGTAGTAACTTTTCAATAAATAAAAGTGACAGCCAGTCAGTTCTATTCTGCCAGATAGACATTAACCAGTTATTCTGCTTTGTTTCTCCTTCCTTTCATAGTTTTCGATAAGATAAAAGATAAACGTGTTTCTATTATACCCTCTTCTGTTGGAAATAATTCTCGTACAGAGCCCTCATACCATTCTTCATTATAAATATTTGATTCTTTGATACATAAGCACCGATACGCTTTACTGTTTGCTCTCTAAACATTGCATTTAAGTGGAAGGATTAGTTTCTGTATGCTGAACTCCGAAATGGGAAGTTACTCGCTCCCTTACTGATCCACTTTATGTCAAGAAGCTGCCATAAATTGGTAATTGTTTCTTCTTCAAAGTAATCACAACAGTAATATTGCTCTGTTTGCACTGTATTAATGGTTTTAGCAGGCAAAATTCAATTATATATAAATCCCTGGACACTTTACTTGTGCTTCTAAGGATTAAAAATCATTATTTTCTCTTTACCAACTAATTCAGGATGCTTACCCAGTCAATATTATTTTGTATGAATTGCGTGTGAATTGATATGTAATGTTTCAATAGAAGATACGCTATTTTTCATAATTCGTCTTTTAAACAATCACATTGAATATGAGATTTTACATTATAATTTAAAGTTTTGATAATTTAGAATAGAGAATCTGTTAATAATTTTATTTAAACTTAATGTTATCTTAAAACTAATGTTTTATCGCTTTGGTATATATATGTATGCATAATGTATTTGCATTTCGCAGGTATTAATTAGCCTTATCCTTTAATTTCCGTATTTTTATTGAAATTAAATTTTCTTTGTGGAGCCTGAAAGTCAAAAATATTCTTACAACGACAAATGTCCCACACTTTGAAATATTTTGGAAAGCTAAAATAAAGTTTAATATTATTAAATCTTCTGAATTGCATGTTATTTGCGATTAATGTTATTGATAATCAAAAACAATTATTGAAAACAGATATAAATAAGGTTTTTCATTAGTTATTTTTTAAAACTCGTTAATGATTGCTTAACGCTGATTCATATTAGGTGCTTCGTTAATGATTATTTGAAACTCCTTAATCATCGATTAAAACAGTGTCAAATAAGGTGTATCACTAATAATTATTTAAAATGAATACAAATAAAGTGTTTCATTGATGATTATTTAAAACAGATTCAAATAAAGTGTTTCATTGACCACTTAACTTCTTTATTTTCTTTATTTTCTAATAAGATGACACCTTCTATTATTCTACACCTAAGATTTTTTTTTATTTTGATTCTATTAGAAATCCATTGAATACTTGACATATCTTTGATGCATGACTTTAATCTGTATGTGTATTGGAATGAAAGTTTTATCTAAATGTACATAATTTGCCCTTTCCCTCTTTTTTTCAAGTACAGTTCCTCCACGTTTCAATCAGAGTTTTGAAGTTAAAACTGTAAAGGAACATGAAGAAGTTGTACTAAGTTGTGATGCTCATGGAGAAAGTCCTCTAACAGTATCGTGGAAGCGATATCAACGGCCCATTGACAGAAGTGTTCTCTCAAGGTATGTAAAGCTTTTTGTTAGTAATCATGTACTGATGAATTACATTTTCTTATTACTAACAATTAAGGAGCAATTCTATGAAGAAAATGTTAGAAATTGCAATGTTTAGTTTTTAAATTTATTTTTTAATATAACAATCTTATTTATTTTTATAGACAAAATATTAAAATAAGCCTTGGTTTTAAACAACATTTTTATTAGAACAATAAATTTAAAATAACAAAAACCATTTTGCTATATCTATTTTTATGATTATTGCTACAATATAAAATGTTACCCAGTGTCCTCCAAAAAAATTCATAATTTCTTTACAAAATTTAGGAAAGAACCTAAAATATGTCTGCACTCAAAATAATCATTGAAAAAATTGAAAAAAAAAATATTTATATTTTTTATTTTGTACTTTTTTTTTGAATTTTAACTAGAATCATTTTTACACTTTCTAAATGATTAAGCATAACAAACTTATTATGCAAAAAATGAATCAATAGGAAAAAAACATATTCTACAGAAATGGTTTGTATGCTAATGAAAAGTAACATGCATATTTTTTACATAAAGTAACATAGATACGTAAGGTTTAGAAATGAGTAAGATTTTACATCTGTAATTATTTAAAATTTGAAATGCCTTTTATTTTTATTAAAACAGTTTAAGATTTATTTTAAGATTTAGAATAATGAATAGTTCAACAAAATGGATAACTTTCTTCTTCAATTTCTTATTTGTTTTCTATTGTCTTATAATTTATTTTATTCATTGGCTGATTTTTTTAAAACATCCCCCTAGATTTCTTAATTTTTTCAAACTGTTTAAGAAGCGTATTGGCTGGGGGGGGGGAGGAAAATAATTGAATTTTGCAATTGAATCGTTAGAAACTTACCTAATTTTTCAGTTCTAAAATGTTCTACCCAAAATTTACGGAGCATAATTTAATTTTGCATTTAAACACATTGCATTTACCATAAATACTATATACTCCCTTAGGTTACTTACATTTTTAAGAAAATTTGTTCAGTTAAATTCAGAAAAATTCAAATATTTAATCTTCAGTTTCTTTTTCTAAAATCCTAGGTTTTATTTTCATCAAAGTTCGGAATTTTACATTAACATCAACCTGAAATTCTCAGTTTCCCTCTCACATACATTTTGTAGAATATTTGATGAATTAAGAGTTTACAAAAAATCACTGAGTATTACAATAGAATCTTTGATTACTCTCAAAAAATCCTAGGCTCATAGATCTATTTACATTTATACTATCAAAAGCAACAAAATAGTGCAAAATATTAATCAAAAAAATTAATATTTTCATTAATGTTTTATATTATATGTTTTTGAAACAAAATAGGGGGCTAACATGAGCAGACGATAACAAAACTAATATAAAGTAAAAGAATAAAAATTAATACAGTTTCAAGTTTAATATGATACAATAAAGCAATTTGAAGGATTCAAATATTCAACATCATACTATGACAATATAAATTAAATATTTAAGAGGAATGTACTTTTCGTCAAATATTGTGTCATATGCTTAAGCCTTGTTATCTGATTTTTTTGTTTAATTTAGTCATTAATGTATATTTATTTTTCATTTTTAGATATGTTTTGAGAGAGCATGTGCATCCAAATGGCCTTAAGTCACAGTTATCAATACCGTCAGTTCTAAGAGCTGATTCTGGATTGTTTTCATGTGAAGCAAGTAACGATTACGGAAGGGAGGAAAAGAGCATTCAACTTATCGTTCAAGGTATGTTGTAAACCTAAGAAAAGCACTACATTCTGATAAATAAGCTTTCTAATATGTGCAGAGTGTCCAAAATTTTTTTAAATAATATAGAACGAGAACTTGATGGTATAAAAACGCAATTCTTTAATTATTCCTACTAGAATTGCTAAAATCAATAAACTACAATGTGGGATTCTTCGATTCCACAAAGAGGGATTTGTCGAAATGATATTTAAATCCCAGCTGTATACTTGTTACTGGTTTTAAGTTATACATTAAATATCAACTGTGACATCCTTATATAAATTTTGTAAGTTATTTCAAAGCATTTTAAATACACATTCTTTTTCCAAAACTGTACGTGAATAAAACAAAGAATAAATACATGGAACTCTTAATTTAAAAAATTCAGGATATGACTACTAAGCGAAGTTTTCTCATTAAATTCTCAGCATACATAGAACCATCAATTGGATTTCTGAGAAATAACCGAGGTATTAAATAAAACTCTGATGTTTGCTTTAGTATAATGTAGTATCAAAAAATTGCAATTTTTTAAAAAATAG
Organism: Argiope trifasciata; assembly: GCA_026543055.1. Taxonomy (NCBI): domain Eukaryota; kingdom Metazoa; phylum Arthropoda; class Arachnida; order Araneae; family Araneidae; genus Argiope; species Argiope trifasciata. Next base: position 2,154,175 of record JAPMOQ010048154.1, read on the forward strand.
TTTTTGGAATATATCTAAGAATTCTCAGAAACTTTCATAAATAAATACTCAACTTATTCCGATCGTAGTATATATATTTACAAAAAGCATTCCTCTGCTATATTGATAGTCATATATTTAACTTCACTGTTTTCAAACACATTGGATTAATTTGGATTTGGATTTTGAAAGCACAAGCTCATCTTTTAAAATAGCAAAGAGTAATATTTTGTAAAAGAAGGAGAATAATAAATGTATCTTCAAGCTTTTAGTTTATATATTCACTTGTTTTCAAATATGTTTAGAAACAGTAGTAGGCCTACTGTTTCACTACAGGAACACTTGCCCCAAAAGAGGATGATAATGTTTCAACTGTAATTAAGGCTTTAAGATAGAAATTATTTCCTATTTGATTAAGAAATAGGATATTCCCATGACTCACCAAAGTCCATCCATTTTTGAGAAAATTTTTCAACTCTGATAAGTGTTTTTTTCAATATAGAGAACTTGCCGTCTAGACATGCAATTAAACTCTAAGTATACAGGGAATTATATTCTAGTTATCCTATGAGACTGCGTAATTGATGTGAGTTGTTTTCAAAATTAGAAAAAAAAGAGAAATTTTCTTAATCTTAAAATACGAGTCTTTGTATTAATTTTAGTGAAAAATAAATTTTATTCAGTTAATTGTTGTTTCGAATTTTGGTAGCATTAATTTTGTTTAAATAAAAAGAAATCATTCAATAAATATGATGTTATGCAGTAAAAAAATCACATAAAAATATTAAATGTACGAAAAAGATTTTAACTATCACAAAGCAAAATGGATAACGCTTTTTTTTCCGCAAATTTTATACTTATGTCTTTAGTTGATGTTCATGTACCCGAAATTTTATCTTAATGAATTACTTTTCCTATACTTAAATTTTGCTTCCGTGCATCTATTAAGAAATAAAGAAACAATTGTATTTCAATGTATTCATTTAATGAATAAAGACCTTAATTATAAATCTATTAATGTTATATAATTAGCCATTTAAGCTTGTATCTAAAAACTCTTTTGCTATTATTTCCTCTAGAATAAACAAAAACTTTTGAATCATGAATTAACTCATATGCAAGTAATGCTGCTAATTTAAGCATGTTCAGTAAAATTATCTACACTTTATGAGATTTATCGAAATTTTAATGCATCCATTAGGCTGCAATAATAATTCACTTAAAATGAAAATTGTTTTCTTCAACTATTAGATGCACACAATAAATGAGAATCAAGTAGTTTTAAAAAGGCATATCAAACATAAATGGCTAAATGAAATTTATAATCCAATCTATTAAGATTGCTAAAAACAAGTATTTGTCAAATGAATTTTCGTTTAAAGGAAATAGTTGATGGATTTCCCCAAGATGATTTGTTAAACTCTTTTATAGTTATTCAAAAAAGTTTGTAATTTTTTTAAACTTTTGTTAAAAACATTACTGGCTAGTATTAGTACTGTCCTCCAAATAATATAACATTAAATTACATAGAAATGTAGGTGGAGACGTATTCAGAGCTTTTATAGGCTCTAAAGAGAATTTTTCCTAAATTTAATTGGTCCAGCATTCATTTTTTGGGTTGTAGAACTTGAAGTGTGGGAACCAAATACGTGTGTAGTTCACAATTAAAATACATTTAGCATTTACGCTGTTAGATAACAGTCATTTTACAATTATGAATAAGCTTAATTTGTGATATATATAAAATAAAATAATGTTATATGCGTTTTCGAAATTAACTCTTGCTCCAAATAGTTATTCAAAACTCAAAACAAAATTTGCTGCTGATTTCATGCATGCTACTAGCTCGCAGGTTCAGAAATCTGTAACTTTGACTGTTATAAATGGAAATACAAACGATTCTTTAGCTATCGTTTGAGTTTTACTTTTGAGATAAGTTATCGCTTGTCTAAACTGATAAGTGTTGCTATCCCCTTTTCGACTCTCTTACTGACATTTCCAGTTGAGTTTTAGTGTTGCATGTACATAAAATTATCCTGACTCGGATAAACTACAGGCTAAATTCGTTTTAATTAATTAAAATATCCGGTAATTGTGAAATAAACAAATAAACTAATTATTCATTTAAATCACAATTGCATTTTCTACAATATCGCTTTTTGTCACGTTAAATATCGGTCGTGCATGCATATAAGTAAATAAAATATTTATTGTTTATTTACTTATTTCAAAGCAAATTAACTGTTTTATAGATGAATTTGAGTTTAAATACTAAAAAAAACTCAAATAAATAAGAATAAAGAAATTTAAAACTTTGTCAGCACCATTATATAAAAATTGATCAGAAATTTCAGAAACTGCATGCATTTTAATTCTTTTGTTTATATATTTAATTATTATATTGGAAGTAGTATTATAAATGCTTCCGTTTTGCACCATGTATCTTTAATCTTTGAAAATAAACATAATTAATTTCTTAAATCATATATTATTCCTGACGATATAAAAACTTATGTAATTACAAATACATATGTAATTACATAGATGTATGTTCACATAAATCTCATACATTATAATTAATTTCTAAACTATGGTAAACAAAGTCATGAAATTGTAATCTTAGTAAAATATAGTTATGCTCTACGTAATAATACAACTTATGTAGACATCTAGGGCGAAACCTGAATTTAGAGTTTCTGTCTCGAAAGCGGTACAAGTTAGGAGGAACATTTTAATTAATTAAAAATTTGTAGAACCTTACCAATTTAAGGCAAATAATATTGTCAGTTAATTTGGTGAAAATTGAAAAATTGAAAGCGCGAATTTAAATTGCTTAAGATATCCAACATTAATATCAAACGAAATGTGACAAAATAAAAAATATTTCGATTTGACAAGATGCTTTCATATTCGACGTTCTAACTATTCTCTGTGGATTTGAGGTGTCAAATCAGATTGAAAGTATCAAAAAATATCGCTTTATTCTTTTCAAAACATATCTAGCTATTTACAGCTGCTGCCAACTGAGCATCAGAAATAGTTGATTTAGTCTCGTTTTCTACATCCTCCCCACACTGGTCAACCTCGAAGGGGATGACCAGAGATACAGGACGGGTTAATGGTCGAAAGGTAATTTAACCTTGGAAAGCTTGCAAAGTAACCATTTCTGGAGAATCTGCTTTATAGTTTGACGTCCTTTCAGTATTCAAAAGACAGAGCATAACTCGGAGAATATACGTTCATCTAAATGAAGGAGATATATGTAGGTATGCTGGATCAAAAGATGGACGAAGAGGTCATTTTCATCAAGTAATAAACAATGATGAGTATCGGAAGGAATGTCAGAAAATTGTAGTCTTTCTCCAAATCGTAAGTAACCATCTTTGAGAAAGGGATTGAAACAGGAAATTTTTGATTTTGCTTACGATTTCAATACCTAAAGCCTATTAAAAATACATTTAAATCAGCATTAAATGAGTTATATATCAATTGTAATAGACGATTACGAGCATTGGATGCTTTGGGAGAAAACACACATCATATGGAAGTATTTTGGCTTTAAAAATACTCCGTGCTTTCCCACATGATGTATTGGGTTTGTAGGGGCAATCGGGTTGTATAAGCCAAACGTGAACACTTGGCTAAAGGTGACATTACAAAATTAAAGAAATTTTTAGCAGAGGAAGTTGAGGGAGCAGTTACAGCAAATAATATTAAAGTCTTACTAGTTTCAGAATATTCTACAAAACCCCCTTTAGAAAATTTCAATGTGATTTCTAAACCAGTAACTAAAGACAAAAAAGTTCATCTTTTTTACTCTTTCTGGGAAATTGCTGGATTGGACTCACCATTGTAACTGATATAGATGCACGCATACAGAAATTGAAGGCTACCAATAGATGTTTCATATATACTCACCGTGGCCACGCCCAAAAAAATTGCTAACGCAAAGACAAATTGCTGTCCCAAATGCAAGAAAAAACACCATGTATCACTATGTAGAATTCCAACTGAAAAGCAGTCTGCGACTCTATCAACAAATACAATTGATGTACTTAAATCTAATTTTGTTTATTTTCAAACTTCACAATTTTTCATAAAGGGTCCAACTGGGATTACAAAACTTATATGCTGCCTTTCGGATGGTGGAGATCAACGTAGTTTCGTCTTTTCTGATCTTGTAAGCAATTTAAGACTTCCAGTTATTTCAACCAGACTTTTGTTACTTCAAACATTCGAATCATTATATAGTTTTAGCCATCTTTAGAAATGTTTTCACAAAAAATACTCCACATTTTATTTTTTCGGCTTTCTCATTCAATATTATCCCACGAGATACTACTCCAGGTTGACGATAACCAAATTTATTTTTTAATTTCGAAACAGAATTTTATGGGATGTCATATCTTTCACTGATATCTTTTATGATGCTGCTTAGCTTTGAGGATATTTGCTGCTATATCTGTAAGTTATAATTCCTATCTTGATCAGCATGGTCTGCCGGATGAAAGTCATCTAAGGCCATATCCCACCTTTCTTAAGCAACCTTCGAATGATATGATTTCAAATGATTTGCAAAAACATAAGTTTATTGTAAAATTTAGTGAATCCCTATTATGCGCAGATATTTCAAGTTTGCAGAAGGAAAATTCCATAAATATTTAAATAATGCAAAAATTTCGAGTAATTTGGAAATAAAATGCGATTAGTGATTTTAACGCTAATTTGGAGGATTTACATAGACTCTATTCTATGTCTAAATTAAATTAACAAAACGATGCACATACATGGATTTTGCAGCGCAGTATTCTTATGTTAAAAGGGAAACAAGATACAGAAACATAAAGTAGTTTCCTAGAGGTCAGTTTAATGCTAATCTCCAAATTGCCCCTACATGACCCGAAGACTTTTAACCAACATATCTTTTTTTTTCCTAGACCAAAATTTCATGACATCCCAGTATCAGAAAAAACAATCAAACTAATATAAATCTTAAACGTTTGTTTTTAGTATCAGTTTCTGTAAAGATTTTTTCTCTTAACCAAATAAGTATCACTATACAAATGTGAATTTATACTTATTCCCTGTTTGTACAGTTTTTTTTTTTTTTCGATAAGAATATCAATGATGAAGTTTCCGCCAAGGAGTAATGTAAGCTTTCTCATCAGTCATCACATAGTTGATTCATTACATCCTGATATGATTTTCCTGACTATAGCTGCTGCCAGTTTGAATTTAATTAGGATGTAAGAAATTTAAATTGTCTATCTCTGTATAAAAAAAGTAAAAGAACAAATAGTTCAGTTTTATTTTAAATTTATTTCGGATTATTTTTTCGTGGATTACTACAGTTTTCAAAAACTTGAGTGTCTGGAACACTAATGAAATAAATTGCATTGAAGAGATACATTAAATATACACAGACATAAGATTTAATTTCTATTTCTTATTGTAAAATAATTTCGTTTTTTTCTGTTTTTAGAAATGGATCAAAGAAAACTCTCTAGCTTTCAATAAACTAATTTTATCTGAATAGTTGAGAGAAAGATGTCCGTGAAATGGTACAACAGGAAATTGCATTTCAGAAAATAAATTTAATCTTTATGCTTTCAAAGAAGAATTCGCTTTGCATTCAGTACTTTATTTGCGTCGAAGGAAAGTAAAATTAATTTATTATTTTCAGAAAAGGAAGAATTTACTTCTGAACAAAAAATTGAAATACGGCTGAACGTTTTATCGCTAACTAGTTACAAGATGGAGTAATGGATAATCAGAACTCAAATTAAATATAATTCTAAGAAAATCTAATAACTTCGTTGAATATATTTGCGTCATTACTTGAAGCTTTTAAAATTGTAAATTACATTTCTGTGTTTCGTCCAGCACGTTTTTGCTTAATGCTTTGGCTTTTCTAAAAGAAATATTATGAGTTTGAAACTACTAAATCTAAAAATGAGTCTTAAAGTGAATATAAATATATTCAGAAGTTGGAAATGAACATAAAAGAGGAAATATGCGTGTCTTATTTTCTTTAACTATAATATCTGAAATAACAGTTGCGTAAAGTTTGTTATCCGTTTTCGTTTTCTATTACAACTTATTAGAATTGTTGAAGTATGAAATTTATTGAAAGGGTAATTAAGAGACATAAGGTATTGTTGGAATTATATGTATGTAATTACAGGTATGTTAAAGCCTGTACAACTGTATCAGTTTTAATGTTGATATATAAAATATAAAATTATCTTTGCCGTAAAAGGAAATTGAATAAATGTTGAAATATAAAATATAGAGTCAGATAACATGCGTGGATAAAAAAGCAGTATAAAGATAAATATAATTTATCTTATTTCCGTTTCGAAAATATAATGTCCTTGGTATAGACACAAATTTCATCATTCACTCAAAGGTGTTTTTCTCAACTGCTTCTGATCATTTTTTTCCCATTTTTTTTTACTATCAGGCGTTTACGGGAGTATTGGTTATGTTTGATTCCCATCAAATATTTTTCGTCTAACAAGCTGTTTATGATTCTATTAATTGTTTTTTTCAGAGTCATTTTATGGCAACATCATCTTAAAACACTTATTGGGAAGATTTTAAGGTTTGAAAATGCCTGCTTTTATCATTCTACAGCAAGCAAAAGTATT
>JAPMOQ010048154.1:2161203-2238581 GCA_026543055.1 Argiope trifasciata
TGTGTGTGTGTGTGTGTGTGTGTGTGTGTGTGTGTGTGTGTGTGTAATAAAAATAATAGTTTCGGTAGCAAAATATAAAATTAGCTTGATGTGTCTGACAGGATAAGATAGGTAACGTTGCAACCTTTCATACTTAATCTTTCAAAAGTATTGCATATAATTTGTTGCATATATAATGTTTTAAATTGTTACTATAATCTTTAACCAACATATATTTTACAGATGAAACAATTTTTCGCTATATACATACCAATGAAAGTATAGATAAGTAGTCCAGCAAATTTTAATTTTTTTACAGTTAAAATTTGTTTGCTGTAAATCAAGGATTAATGGACGAATTAGATGTAATTTACAATAGGCCTGATTGTCCTGATTTTTTTAATTGTTAAATTTCATACTTTGTTCGATGTCATTTAAAGAAGCAAAAAAATTATAACAATTGCTGTTGTTTCTGTTTTATTGGCTCATCCATCTGCTGTTATGCCTACGTCTCCTGGTATTTAACAAAAATGTTTACTATAGTCTTGAACCTGTAAATGAAAATTAAAATTCAAACACTACTAAACAAATAGAAGACTCACTTTTGATAAGGACAGAAGTGCTTTGACAGATCTTTTGAATATATCTAATGAATTTACTCATGTTTTACTTATAATGCATCTGATTATTTCCAGTGGAGTCAGGTCTTACGGTGTCGCAGTCATATTGCCATGAAAATATGATTGTTCAGAAAAATATAGTTCTTAATTTGCATGTTCTTTGGGGAAAATATATTTTCTATCCCTTAAACTATGTTTCAGCACACATTTTCTTAGTAGTTTTTAGTTAATAGCTATCAGCTATTTTTTTGTATACAAACTCCTTAAGAACGCAAGCTGTATTTGCGATTCTTGAGAAGTCATGCAATTGTTTCTAATCTCTGAAAGAGAATTTTAAACGTTCCAGCATTCTGAATTTTATTTTGGAGTAACTATGAACTCGATTAAAACTGTAACTGGAAGAAGGATAGAATTATAATTATTGGTATTGATGATACATTAGCAATTGAATTATGTACCTTTTTTTAGGCATAAGTCCCTATATTAAGCTAAGTTTTTTTCTTTTATCTTTAATCTGTCATCGAAGATTTTTAGAAGCGCATATATTTAAAAATCATAAATGTTTTAATTAATTATTTATCAGAGTTTGCATTCATTAGTCGTTTATCCTGACGTCTTTATGTGAGGTATGTGAGGAGCATTTCGGAAGAAAACTTTTTTTTTGTCTGGGGAAATACACTGATAAATATTCGCAATAATATAGAATATACTTCAGTGATTTCAAATTATAATTTATTATACTATTTATTTTTTATCCCCGTTTTATTTTTTTGCATTTAACATTTTATTTATCTTTGAAAAATACTTTTGCATTTTTTTAACCTATTTTGTCCAATAAATATTATCGCAATTCATACATCAAATTTTCCTATTGAAGCTGTGTTGATACATATGTTTGTTACAAAATTATTTGTGTGATTATCCCATTATCTCAGAAATGTATGTTTAAAAGAAGAAAAACATCAAAAGTTGACTGCATCCGAATAATATGAGATATTTAATAAAAAAGTGTCATAGTTGCTCCAAAATTTTCTAGCTTTTCAGACATACAATTTGTGTCTGCTGAACCAATTTAATACAACCCATTCCCTTCTAGAATCCTATCATCTCCTTTCAAAAGAACTATATTCTTTGTGCATATATTTCCATTTTCTATAGAAGCCTTGATAAACCAATTTCGCCTCTATTGGAATACGTATTCTTCACAATTCCTGAATATTTTTGAAAGGTATGCATTACGGCAAAAGATATGCAAATGATCAAAAGGAATACAAGACTGAATTCTCAGTCGAATTTTATGCCCATATATAGAGACATAAAGAAACTGCCAACAACACTAAGCATTATGCTTATTTTTTCGTTTTTTATCATTTTCAACCTTTACACATTTATACGAATACGCCTATTGTGTCAAATATATCCATGCGATTCCCATTTCCTACGATTACTGTATTTTTTCTTTCTTATTTCATATTTATTCTGCAACATATTTCAAGCGAATAATAATCACAATTTTTGAGTGTTAATAAAAATACTTTTTGTAATTTCACACAAAATAGCAATTTTCTAAGCTAAATAAACAAAAACAATCTTTACTTAAAATATATAAAGAATGTATGCTTCTCTATAGGTATTAGAAATCTACAGGACGGAAAATTTTCTTTAGAGCTGTCAAATTTGTCTGAGGTAAAATTTGGGGGAGGGGATAGAAATGTTAGTATGAATGTATAACTCTATGGTATTCAAAAATCCTTTGATCTTGGATTAGATATATGTAATGTAAAAATAAAATGGGCATCAATAGAAAATATAGTTAATTTAATGTCAGGCTATTTAGATATATTTAACTTATATTTATTATATAGAATAAAGAATGCAACACAAAGATATATTTATTAAAGTAATGATCCAAAATTATTTAATTATCTAATTTTGGATCAATGCTATTTACAATAGATAAATAAGCAGTATAATATACAGAGTGGTTACAATTACAGTATCACTTTGAAATGGTCATAAAAGGAAAACTACTGGGCCAAATGTTACCAAGTTTGGTTAAAGTTTAAAGGATGACGTGGTAATTTCTTTTCTGCCCCAAAAAAGTTCAAAAATTCACTACAAGGGGTGAAACGGAACTGTATGAATATTGTGAAGCAAAGTAGGACATGAAGACGTCAATTTGAAATTTGTTGAATAGTTCAGTGTGACATCCACCATTTTCAGAAAGCAAGTTAAATCGTACTATTCCATTCTCAATAGTAGCTCTTAGAATATCAGGAGAAATGTTAAGCCCATGTTCGATGTACCGCATCCAATATATTCGATTCTCCCAAATTGTTTAGATTATCACTATAAGCGGTGCTTTTAAAATAACACTTTGTGATGCGTTTCAGAAACGATTAAATACGTTTTAAAGCAATATTTTCATATCTTATTTTTTCTTAACCATGTTCATATAGCGTCATCATCCCTCTCCTGGTAATAGATTTGTGAATTTTTTTATTTTATTTTATTTATTTATTTACAGGAAAGAAATTCCCATGACCTCTTTTACACTATTACCAAGTTTGATAACATCTGCTATAGCAGTTTTCTTTTCCTGACCATTTCAAAGTGGAACCTTAATTACAACCACTCAGTATATTATGGGTCTTTTTCATTGAAAATAAAATAGAATTTATTAATTGTGAAATATAATTTTAATCATTTAAAAAACAAGTGATGTTTTTTATTGTTTCTCCCTGCTATTTTCCAAAAATATTGCTTAATAATAATTTTATACCACTCTTTGTTTGTTTTTTTTACAAATTTGATGAAATTAATTACGTTGTTCTTCACCAATAATTTGTACCATTATAATGTTTTAAAAATTAGGTTTCCTTATTACAATGAACTTCAAGAAACTTTCGTTGCTTTATAAAACATTTATAATGGCGTGATTTGCTATCATTATTTAATACTAAGAACGAACGATCTGGCTTAGTAATCAACGCAATTTGCAAGAGGAATTTGAAAGAAAATTGCATCAAAGTAAGAGACAGAGTACATTGAAATAGATTATCTAGACACTTAAATTCTTAATAGTGGTTTGAAGTTTTGGGACACGATTCCATTACGAAGTTTCGTGTGCAAAATTATTGAAACATGTCTAAGTCAATTAAAATATTGCAATAATTGTGTAGGGTACAATCTCGTGCTTTAAAATATTTTAGTGAGAGAATCATGATCACTAATTATATATAAGAGATTTAAAGAAAATGAAGCTAAACCGCTGTTTCTTATGAAATATCTGATCACCAAAGTTATTTTGAAGTATTTTGTCTAGATTTTTTTTGTATTTAATATAATTTTTTTTCAAAAACTTTAGTGAAAATTCTATTAATTAAGGTCAAGTTATATAATAATGCTTAATATAGTCAAGTATAATTTTAATCTTAACATAAATTATAAATGCGTTAAATAATTTTTATCCGTTTAGTAATTTTTTTTTGTGATTGGGAAATCAAATCAAGAAACAAGGAAGAATAGTATATAATTAGGTGAAAATTTATTAATTTCCTCTTTAAGACTGTACATGCAAGCCAGGAAACTTTTTCATTCATATAAATCTATAACCTGAATTCATTAAATCCTAATCATTAATTCATATTATTAATTCCTTCAATCCTTATCATTGATTCAACTCTCATATCATTAATTCACCCAATCCTTATCATTGATTCAACTCTCATATCATTAATTCACCCAATCCTTACCATTAATTCACATATCATGCCATCAATTAATTTGGGTTTAGTTTTTTTATGATGCTGCTCAATGGAGGTTCCAATAACACTCTTAACTCAATTTGCAATATCAAAAATATTTGATTTTAAAATTTTAATATTTGTTTCTGATCAACGTTAATAATAATCAACGGCATAATGTATTTAAGATTTAGATTAAATAAAAATGTGATGAGGGATGAGAAATTCTCATAAACGTTTAATTTAAGATTTATATTTAATTTTTGACATATATTTTCTTGTCACTAGCCTGAAACAATTTGTTTCGAATCTCGAGTCACGTTGTTTGGAGTTGAATTTGTATGTGGCATTCTATGATTTATTATAGTTATTGTGTTTATTTTTTCTTATTGTATAATCGAATTAAAATATGAAATAATGATGTATACAAATAGAAAAAAATTAAGCACATCGTCAATGATGCACTATCATTAAATGTGTTTTAAAGCGAAAGAAGCAAAATAAGTTTCTTTCGGAGTAGTAAGAAGCTTGATAAGTACCTAGAAAATTCCCAACCGAGTTTATAAACAATTTAAAATTAAAGTAACTATTTGACCATTTTTATCTTTACTTGTTACGTGTTCTTATTCATTTACAATAACTCTATACTATAACGCATACCATTGTACAATAAAATATGATAATAGAATTACCTACTAGATGAATCAACTCCCCAGATATTAGTTTCTTGAAGATAATGAAATTCTAATGTGTGTCTAATTACTTAAACCAAGATCCCAATAAATCATATGAGATGCTCTTAATTCATCTTTTTCAAACGTATTTACAATATTTCTCTTAAATAGAGTTATTGTTAAAAAGAAGAGAAATTAGTATAAAATTTTGATCCCTGTTCTCGAAACGGCTAAGCCTAAGAAGATGTCAAATTTCTTTAATAAATATTTTTATTTTGTAAATTACCCATTTTACATTGAAGCCAAGTTATCTGTACATGTGAAGAAGCTAATAGTATTCACTAACATACCAACACATTTTAGATGTATGATATTATGTGAGTATTTGACAATGCTTGACTGCATCTGAAGCCAGAGGCATTGATAAAGATTTGAAACTTTAATGACAGTACAGAATTTCAGATTTCACACATTTAAAAATTGCATTTTGAATTAAATTTTTCGTACGCATAAGAATGGAGTATCAAGCATATAATTTTTGAAAAATTTTATCGAAACTTTTTACAAAAATCTATTGTTTTGAAAAAAGAAATAATATACTTCATTTCATTTGAATGTATTGTGTTTTTAGACATACTAATTTTCATACTGGTGGACAGATATTTTCTGTTGCATGGTGATCTAAAACAACGCGATGTTTTTCATTTCATGAATGAAAAAGTAAAAAAGAAGAAAATATGGGTGAACCACTTACATTAAAAAAATTAAATGTTTATTATTAAGGAATAGTTGAGTTGACTCATATTTTAGAAAAGGTTTACTATTTTAGCTTTCCAGAAGAAAAAACACATTAGTTTGTTAGTTTTTTTTTTCATTGCAGCTAAAATCAAACATAAAATTTATTGAAAATATTTTTTATTCCACAATTTTTTTTAATAACATACCTCGAATTAAATTCATTATTTCTAATAGTCAAATAGCATTGTTTCTAAGTTCAGAAAATAAGAAGTAAATAAAATATCTAAAATAGTTTCGAATAATTTTTAATTTTTTCACCTTTTTTTGCAAGAATAAATTAACAAAGTTGATTAAGTAATAAAATAAAACTTTCCTTTTCTTAATGCACACCAATATTTCTTTTAAAAGTTCCTTATTGATCCAAGCTATTTGATTTATTCAATAAAAAATGTGTAAATTTGAAGCAAAAAATTAGTAAAATATATTCACACTTTGTCTCGATAAGTTAATTAGGTTATTTTTCAGCTTCTTTCCCTTGAGCAAATTTAATAATTAGTTTGGTTCGAATTACGAAGTACAAAAGTTACTTTCAAATGATTCAAATTTATTTCTGACAAAGGCAAATATTTCGAATATTAATAGAATAAAGCTTAAAATATTTTTAAAGCTTTTTTTGCATAGCATATAATACGAATGTTGCTAACATTACGCTAATTGGGAATCTTTTTATTCATTTTCATAAATTATTCATCAAAATTCTCTAATAAAAGTTTTTGATTCTTATGCAATTCGTATTTTTTTAATTATCACCTATTTCGTTTATAAAAAAATTAAATCTTTAATAATTAATTTGATTGGCATACGAAATATGCTATTTTGGAGTTCTTTCTATACTGCTGCGTTATTCTTCATAATTAGTTTATACATTATTATATTTTCGTTAATTTTTATGTATATTTGGGTTTTTTAATTTATATTTTCCTTTATTTAATAACGACAGAGAATAATGTAACTGAATTAATCAATCTATATTGTTAATGTTTATAGGTTGCAAAATTATTCAGCTAATTAAAATAGATTCTTTTCTTACTATACGCGTCTTAATATCTGCCAAAAATTCTTATTAATTACATAAAGAAAATTCAAATGAAAATTGACTTCATGCTGTTGTCTCTACTAACAATGAAGATAGATATGTCTGTCTACTGAGGGGGGGGGAGGTATGTACGCGAATGGGCCCTATGAGTTAGTCGTTTGATCTACAGATACCAAATTCAGGACATATACGCTTAAGAAACAAAAAATGCAACTTAAAGAGAAAAAAATTTTGAATTTATAAACAATTTAATTATTTAAAACATGATGTGAATTATAGAATTTTTTAGCTATAATTTCTGAAATTATTGCTACTCAAAAATAAGTTTAACACCTCGTAAAAATCTAGAATTTTTTTAAAATTACATCTTTTTATCAATCAGCCTCACAAATTTTTCTTGAATATTAGCTATTTAATTTTTGTTTATCTAATATCACACAACAGATTCATTGTTGCTTTAAGATTCAAGTTATTTTCATTATTTCTTCAGATATTTAATTCCACGTTTTTTTTTCTAATTGTTGAAAGCTAAAGAAGAAGGATTTTGATTAATATCTACATATTATCTAATAGAATATAAAACAAAATTAAAGTTAAAATTTTCATTATATTTAAAGAATACTTAACCAGAATATTAAAGTTTCTTTTTCAGATGTAATATTTCTTCGATGTTATAAACTGATCTCCGTCAGAAAGGTTCATGCACTATTAGTGCTTTTTTAAAGGTTTAACACTTTTATAACACTAAATATGGCACGATATTAATTTCTGACAATTTAGTGTGAATCATGCATGAAAAGTCATGTTTAAAAATTTATAATGAACTAAATATAATCTATATTATCTCCTTCTATTTATTAATATTCATTGCGTTAAATATATTATTATTGTTACGATTTTAACCAAGAGGTTTTGCAAATTCCCTATGATCTGGTAATTGAAATTAAATACACTTTCTTATGAGTTTAAATCCCTTTATTAACTCAAAACGCAGCTCAAAGATGTGCACTAACACATGACAGAAACACGAACAGAGCTATGCCGTAGTCTCTTTAAGAGCAGAGCATGTTATACCAAAACTCTGATATCATAACAGTGATGTAATGAAAGGCCAATCAGATATAATGCGATGGCGTTGCAACAATTATCATTGAATTTTATGTGTATAATATTGGAAGACGCATTTTTTGTAAGAATAAAATTAACTCGTTTTTTTACCATTGCATTATATAATTTTTGATAATATTTCATTGCAAAATCTAATATCGGTTAAAAATTTTTTTCTCTTGAAACTGATCCAAGCATTCCCCAAAAAGAGCTAACAAAACCTAAAGGGTAAAAAAAATTAAGCAATTGGTAAATCGAGAATTAAATCTGAAAAAAAAAGATAAAATTCTGGATTGAAAATACATAAAGCATTAAATTTTTAATTCTTTTAATCATTAATTAGCTCTTTTTTCCTTCAATAATTTGATTGGAAAAACATTAATACTTAAAATTGACCTATAATATTACTGTGATCATTAATTGTTATCGAGTTTTTAGTAAGGATTTTCCAAAATAAACTCATTTACAACACAAAGATAATCTATTGTTTATAATGTTCCGAGTAACTCCATTCGTGCAGGTATAACGAATAGAAAAGCTTAGGCTTGTTTCTATCTGTATTTCTGAATAATTGTTGGCATCTACAGGTTAGACTATTTTCCATAACGTTTCCGAACTACAAATAAATATATTTTAAAATGCGGAAAACAAGAGATGCGAACGAATTTTTTTGAAATTTTAATTATAATATTCATTAATTGAAACTTAAGATAAATGTTTTGCTTATTTTAACTGAATTTCTAAAAAATTTTATGACTCAAAAATAATTTTTGAATAATCTTAAGATTAAAAAATCCTTTTCGGTTACGTTAAGATTTTTACCGTACTTTTTAAAATTTTTAATAAATTAAAAATATTTTAATGGTGTTTTACGAAACTATATTTGGTTGCTGGAATAAAACTCAAATAGTTTTCATGGGGTGTTGCCAATATTTCAGCTTCATGCTTTAATGTAGTCAATGATCAAGAAATAAATTTTCGGCTTATTTTTTCCATATTCCCAACTTTTGAAAATGTTGGAGATTTCAGGTAAAATAATTGCTTACACTTCGGAAGTAAATAATGGTGCATTTTTAGTTCCCTTTTTAAAATTTCAATTAGCAATTATTCCCTCAATTTGCAGAGAAATAAAGTGATTCTTTTTATTTTCAACATAACATATTCTTCTCATTAATTAATTTCACAATTTCCTTAATTTTCATGTTGAAACTTTAATAGAATATTTCCAATTTTTTAAATCATTAAAGTGTATTAAAGGTTGTAATCAAGTAACTATAATGCGTTGTTATTATTATTATTGGATATTTTAATAAGCATTTTTTTCATTTTAATTTTTAATCTAAACAATAATAATATTTATTGTTTATTTTCTCATAAGTAACGATAATGTGCTTTTTCCGTCGTTTATCTTCTGACATTTCTGTTGATGAGTTACACTTGGATAATGTAAATAAAGGATTTCAATGAAAAGAAATTTAATTTAAAACACATGACGGACTAAAATAATTCGAGTTATCTTCACAAATATAAGATATTTTTCTTAATGTTGGCAAGGATGGAGAAAATATATAGCATTATAATTTCCATAAATCCCTAAATTTTTGACTAATAATGCTTACAGTGAAAATACAATGAGTATTAACAGAGAAATGTGTTAATTTAATGCAAGTTATCTAGTGGCATCTAACTTGTTTAACTATATGAAAAAAATCTTATTTTGCAGAGATATAAATGGATTTTTTAAACTTAAAACATAAGATATACTTCTTCCTTAATCAGTTTCATAATTCATTAGTTTTCCTGTACAAAATATAGTAGAATGTTTCTAATTTTCTAAAAATATTTAATTGTATCAAAGATTAAAATCAAATAGCCATAATGCGTAATTATTATTACGTTTAAAGTGAAGATTAGTGTGCCTTCCGAGTTTCTCGCCAATATGGCAACCCAGCGGAACGTTTTTCTAGAATGCTAATTATGTTTTGTTTGCTACTTTTAAGAATAGCTGAGCTGTACATGAACTACAATTTTTTATAAGAAATGTCGAATTAAAAATAAAAAAAAAACAAATATCGATTTAAGATTTTAATTTTGTTCTTTATTATAATTGAAATATCTTTTTTACAACTAATAAGAACTACAATTTAATTTTTAATGTGAATACGAACAGAAAATATTTATTTTCAATTGTTTTTATGAGCTTTAAAAATCTTCCAAATTCATATTTTATAAAATCGTCTGCATTCTTACTTTAAATTCAGCTGCAATTGAATTCTCCGCAGCTGCCATAATTCTTTTGGGGATTATGTTCAATGTACTAACGAAGCCACTAGATTACCACTCCCGTCACTAGCGAAGCCTTATGATGCTTTTTTAAGTCGAAATATTCTGCCCCGTTCCCTCCTTCAGATTCTGGCAGGGATCCCATACTCTAAATTTTATTCTTTACACAACAAACCGTCATGGCCAGTTTGAAAAACTTCTTCAGAATTGTTGAGATTATCATCGATAATAATCCCAAAGATTAAAAAAAAAATTTTAATTAAAATCTCAGTTACAGATTAAATAAATCTCATACTAAAATAAAAATCATAATACTTATCATTTTGTGCATATTTTTAATCCATAAAATAACCACAACTGTTTCTAAGAAGTGTTCGTTTATTTTGTCGGCCATCTTTATTGGCGACCTGGCATTCTTGGCGCAACAAGGGGCACACTATTCTTCACTTTGACCCTTATTACTAGACAATTTAATAGGTATTTGTTTCGATACGTATATTTTGTTTTAACTAGATAATAATATTTATTGTTTATTTTATCATTAGTAACGGTAAAAAGATATTTTTGTCAATTATCTTCTGAAATTGATGTTTATGAATTATGATATTTGAATTATAAATGAAATTTATTTCCAAAAATTTATTAAATTTATTTCCAATGAAATCATTCGCTGAATAAAGAATGATTTCAATTGAAATAAAGTTATTAAAATATATGATGGACAATTAATTCGAGTTATCGTGACATGTTTAATATATTTTTCTGTATTCAACAAGAATTACAAAATATATAACATTACAACTTTTATAAATGTCTAAATCTGAAATTAAGAATGCTTACAATGAAAGTAAAATGAATAATGTTAATTTAACTTCATTCATGTTAATTAGTTTTATTATATAGTATGCACAACATTAAGAATTTTGTAAAAAGATTTAATTATTTATTGCTGGATTAATATTATTTACAAGGGAAAAAATAAGCAGCAAAAAATACAAAACAGACGTAGAGTTAAAGTAATATATTTGAAATGTTTAAAATAGTTGTCTTATGTTATAGAACAGATAATGATTATAATTCTCTGGAATTTCGAAATAAGATGATGAAAAAATTATCAGTAGTAGATGCGTATATCAGCAGTCGATGCAATGACTAATTAATTGAAATTGTTTTGACATTACGGTCTACTGTCTTTATTTATTTGAAGATCTCTAGTGAATAAAGTAAATAGGAACTGTAGAAATTAGCAATTACATTATGAAAAAGCAGATTTATAAAAATTTGTATGATAGCATTTTGACAGAGAAACATAAAGATATGTCCATCTCTATTCAAATCTTTTGAAGATAGGATCCCTCCTTTCTTCCGTTGCCTCCTTAAATACCCTATTTTTGAGTTATTCTCATTGCAGTAAATTTACTATTAAGAATGTTAGTTTTACAGGCAATTTTGGTGAATACTGATTTTATGTTGATCAGTGTTCTCCCTTTATTTGCAACGACTTCCTGAAGATTACTGGAGTTTTCGGCCATATGTCGATTTAAAGTTAGGATACGATAATATTCTAGAACACTTATTGTCGTCACAAAAGCTATAAAAAAACGAGAGAAAGAATTACAGTAATTCATTATTGAATAATTTGAACTTAGCCCAAGTAGGCAATGAAGCAAAATCTCACTTTGAATGTTAATCTCAACGAACACTTTTTGATGTTATATTTATTTAAACCCCATTTATTACTTAAGTGCAGTACATACTGCAAGTGATGTTTCTATATCCGCATCAGCTATATTTTGCTACTATGCATTCTTGTTTTCGTGTGGAATAAAAAGTCTTTATTTGTTACTGAGTATTTCGAACTTTCTCACCTCACACCCACAGACAATGTCTTAGAGATTTTCCTAACACTAACTATCGTAACGAGAAGATAAAACTTTACAGAATAATTAGATAATAGACATATAACTTACGTTTGAAACATTTGTTTCATGTATTAACAAAAGCACTACCATTCCCATCAATATGCAGTGAATAAAAACGGAACTACAAAAGTGTAAACTTAAGGTGCAGGTGCATGCGCATCATCAGCACTTGTATGTATTGTAAATTGATGTGAATTCCTTCGATCTATCGGATGAGCCATTGACATATACCTTAACTTTGGTGATTGACTTTTCATAATAATTAATTAATTAAGCCTTTTTCTGTCTTTGCTAAATCTTTTATGTTTTTGTTAAATTAGCAACTAACGTTAATACTTATTATTTTAAACTAATAGCCAATCATTTTTCAAAGAAGTGGCCGGCATCGTAATGATAAATAGCATTTGAGTCCCCAAGTGACAAAGAATACTCAATGGCATGATATTCAAATCAAAAGAGAAATTGATTGATCCTACCATAGCTTATCAAAAGCTTTCCATAATTGTTCAATATATTTTCAAAATAAAACGCTTAATAAATAAATCCAATCTCTTAGAACTTAATTGTTTTTAAAAAAAACTATCATGCTCAAGATGAATCTAAAAATAATGGGTCTAATTCTAATAATATAATATTTCATTTGTTACAACTAAATGTCGAAATATAGCATATTTTTTACAAAATTATGGTCAGTTCATGCAGACATTCTTTTTTTTTGGTTTATAATCATTGAAAATATGATTTTCTTTATCTAATTGATGAAAAAAAAATTAATAGTTGCTCTTGTTCTTAATGAAAATCTTTCAACACCAATTTTGTTTTTACTTGTACATCTTCATTTGCGAATATTTTGCCTTCATATATAGTTAGCAGTAAATGTTTACAGAAGTATGCATAATAAGAAGAAAATAAATTTAAAAATATCATATTAAGTAATACAATGCACAAAGAAATCAAAGGAATGAAATAATTTTTTATGATATTTGCTGTATTGTTGCATTTTAATATGGTCATCTGAAATATTTTGATTAAACCTTAGTGAAATATATTAACAAAGACTAACTGGTAGTCTTTTAAGACTTCGGAATTTTCGTTTCTGACAACAGCTTAAAAATGCTAGCCAATTTCAAATCAAGCCTCAAAGATCGTTGAATTTCTTTGCTTCTTACAACTTGTCGAAGGAATTTTAATTTTTGTTTCGTGCGTTTCATAAACCTAGTTATATAGCTTCATATTAAGTTATTTGAACTCTTCTTTTAGAAAGATGTCACATACCATCTCAAAGATTAACGGATTTATGATCTCCAACAGGATATAAAATAAACACTAAATTCGAAGTTAGATGAAACTACTTTCGGTTACTACAGGAAGAGGTTATGAGTAGTAACATAACTTTAGAAGGTCTGTTCCTGAATATAAAAGGTTTTACTGACTCTTTAGGAACTTATCTCTTTTTTTAACCTTTCAGGGAGTATGGAATATTTAATTTTGTACTTTCATTACAGAAATTATTCTTTGTATCATTTTTAAAAGCTCCTATGAGATGCATAAAATTTGGCGGATATAATTTTATCAGATTATTGGATTATTCAAATTTTCTCTTAGTTAAGATGTTGCAAATCGATATGTTGTTCGGAAATTTAAAGCATACTGTATAATTTTTATAATGTAAAATACTAATAAATTATTCATCAGATTATTCTTTGTGTTCCAAAAAGTACCGAAAAAATTAATTTATAAAGATAGTTTAGCCAAAAGAATTTTACTTTCGAGCATACTATAACAAATTTCTTTGACACTATTTTTGGCAAAAAAATTTCTTATATTAATGAAACGGAATTCTGCGATATTAAAGAAAAAGTCAATAATTTCATGCTGCAATATGCTGATCCCTTTCACTTTGTAAACTTTTTTGAAAATTAAAAAAAAAAAAATACTGAGGAAATTTAGTACAATTTTTTAAAAGTATACCCAAAACTTTTAATTGACAATTTTTCAACAAGCAATTAATATATTGTTGTTTAGGAATTTCATTAAACTGCATTTATTTCCCCTAGAAAAACTTTTTCAATGGAATTTGATTTTTAGTGTACAAATATTAAGTTTGATTGGAAGAGTATATTTATTTATTTATTTAATAGCCACATACATTTTTTCAACTTATTACATTTGGATCTTTGAATAGCAAATGCCAATTTTGTGTGAAATTCATGAGCAAATAGAAGATATATCCATCTTAGACAAAATGTCATCTTGTTAAGAATATTTCAGATCTATTTGTCGCAGGTTAGCTACAAAACAGTTATAGAAAATTCCGCATTTATTTGAATTGCGCTGAAGAAATATAAGGATACACATAATTTGAAGCGAATATTAGATGTAACTTTACATATAGTAATTGAAACGCATAATTTGAATCTCATACGAAGTAATATTTAAATAAAAACAATGAATTCATGAATAAAAAAATTCAAATGTATACTCATAAATATTCAAATCACAATTTAGTATTAAAAGCGGATTGGAACAAATAGTGAATAACTAAGTCTTGCTCAGTAGTTAAAAAAAATACTGAAATAAAATACTATCAGTTGCTTCAACTGACTTGCTAGGCGTAAAATTACTTAATCAAGAATTAATATAAAATAATAGCAATTATAGATCTCAGCCCAGTAACAATTATTATAATCCAATAAAAAATTAATATAAGCGCAAGGATCTGGGATAATTTTAAACTTCATCCCTCACCTTTTTATAGGTAATTGTTGGCTTATTCTGTTACACATAATGCGAGGAATTTATTTATTATAGGCTGTTGTTTCGTTAACAATACTTATTTGACTATCTCTTTCATTTTAAATAATTTAAATCGCCATGAAATGCAACTTCTATATAAAAAAGGTTTTGATTAAAGTGCATTAGGAAAGAGGGTGATAACCTTGATTTTTATGTATGAGATAGCCTTCTATATATTATCCAATTAAAGCATATACTTTAAAAACATGCCCGAAAGTATGTATTACTTCATTGTTAATTTCAAATATTAATTCTTTGTTAATTCTCAATTTAATTGCCCAACTATAATCTTTTAGCTGCTTAGTTTTCATTATTTGGTATATCAAAACTGTATTATTATGTATTAATAGTAGTATGTAGTGGTATGAAATCCAGTATTCAAATTTTCTTCTGTGTAATATCCGTTGTAATAACTTGGTAAACACATCTATATAATGTCTCGCTAATGTAATATCTCGATGGAAAGACGGTAGTATCTCAAGAACAAGCACGCCCTGATCTAGTTTCGAAAATTATCAAAAACCACCAAATTGTCTTAATTGTCACCATTTGTAATTAGGCTTGCACGTAGGTTTAAGAACATGAATGGGCACAGTTCTATTGACCCAAGAGCATCATTAATTTTGCTCTTCTCTTTATCCTTCTGAACAACTGCAGTCAAATGTTTCATCTCACTTAAAAAAATCAGTAAGAGGGTTATTTTCGAAATATTCTTACAGACTCGACAGTAAATGTCTTACTTCTTCAGAAATATAGTTACAGATACTGGGAAAGGTCGAGAATGGTGAACGAAAGTCTAGAAATGCAGATTTTTTTTTGCGTGAATCTAGCATTTTTTACTGAATTAAATGTGAGAATATATATAAGGTGGGGTCTTCTTTATCAGTTGATTGAGACCAAAATTGAGTGCCGATTTACAGATGTAGTTTCAAAATAACATAGCGATTTTTATCAAATAATGTGATTACTAGTTATTAAATTTACATACATGGAAAAGTAGGCACCAAAAGATGGTCAATATTTCTTTAAGTGCGGTTCCAAATTTGATAAGTGCCTATATTTTGGACTCTAAACATGTGTAAAAAAATTTATTTACTTAGATATTTGTGTTTTGTAGTTATTGAAATTCCATCTTCACGAAATGCTGGACAGGCAGGCTACATGAATTTGAGTGGAACGGATTTTGTTCAAAATTTCACATAAATCTAAAAATTTAGTCATAATTTCGGGTATCAAATGTCAACCTTCTAGCCTAAAGCATTTTTAAGTTGTTGTGTTCACAGACTGATCGATACGATAGTAAAATTTATTTTCATAATTATAATTTTGAAATGTGGAATCTGTTTGTTGAAATGTGGATCCTACAAATCCTACAAATGCTCTTCAATAATCTACATACGGTCAGTGTATGTGGATTATCGGAATTACAAGATTTAATTCTTTTATACCATTGCAATACTTCAACTATATTTCATCTATGAGAAAGTAAAATAGATTCTTTTATGTTATACGGGCGGAACGAAAAAAAATCGGCAAAATGTAAAATACGTCAAATTTAACGTTCAAATTCGTCAAATTCATTTAATTCACTTGGACACTTTGTCCGAGTTTTGATCACATTGGCGGCATTTGTTTTGCCTTTCGCTCCGCTTGTATTCTTGACTCGGGTTTGGCTCGCATTGGCAACATCCTGAGTTCGTATAACGGTACTGTGAAGTACTGTAAAATATATTACAAATTTAAGTGACAAAATATTTTTTTGCAGATCACTTTCAAATATGAAATAGTTGTAACTTTTCATATAAAAAATAACAGAATTTAGATGTAATTTTTAGCAAAATTAAAAAATTTTAATAAATTTTAAAAGCTGCAAAATTACATTCAAACGTTAAAATCATTCAAATTTTGTTTGAAATGTTTAGCTAAAAGACATTCAATTGCAGTAGAAAAAGGCAACACTGATTTTTTTATGAATTTTGAAATATGGAAAACGTAAATATATTATTCAGAAATTTTAATTAAAAAAATTTTAAGTGCATGGTTTATATAGATAAAGAAAAATACATAATTAAATTTATTTGAACAAAGCAGTTATTCCTTAAATTTATAAAAAACATAAAATTCATTTTCATGAGGAAAATTCTTCTTTTAACTAAAAATAATTTTCAAGAAATTATGAAATTATCTCTTCCTTTGAACATCAATCCTTTCAATGCTCATTCGAAATTATTTTGCCATTAGAATATCTCTTAAGTTGTGGCACAATGCCTTAAAAGATTTATCACATGCTCAGTTTTTAAGATCAGTTTTTTTTAATCACCAAAATTCATTAATGATCTACGGTATGCAATTATGAACAAGGCCTTTTGAAGAATTATCATTTTAGCATCAATAATTCTATTTAAAACTTATCTTCTCCTATGAAATTATTTAAATATATGTTGAATAGCAGGTTTTCATAAAGATTAAAATGCACAAATGCCACTCATAAATAAGTAACCCTTTGACACCCTGGATTTATGTATAAAAAATAAACATATGCGGTTTCGGTGAAGAGTAAGAAAATCTGATCTAGTTAAAGTACTTTGATTTTAATAATAAACGTCAAATATTTACAAAAAAAAAAAGTGGAAAACTGAGGGAGCTTATTTGAATGACTTTAATAATCCTTTTAAAAATTAAAAATATACTACAAACTGAAGAAAAAATTCCTTTAATTGCAAATCACGATCAATTCAGAATAGGTTACAATTTCTCATACATAAAGTCACAGAACTGAGACTAATTTTAAATTAAATAAATAAGAAATAAGTGCAATACCGTGTCGAAGCATTAAAATGATTCAATAATTCTTTGGAGTATTGGCCTAAAACATCTTCAATACAGCAAAGAAATGGAATGAAATATAACACTAATCTGTTAGTAAATCTCGAAACATGAAAAAATCCTAAAAAATGATAGAAGTCTAATAAGTGATGGCGAATCTAATAGTGAAACTCATTACCAATATTTTCATTGTTCAAAAAGAAAGAAAATCATCATAAAATTTAGATATATTTAAAAAGAGCAGTGAGTAAAGATTTTTTTATCTGTTGTTGTTCTTAATCATTGACAGAATTATCGAGTTTAATGACACAGTTTTCTTTCTCACAATTTTCTTCACAGCACAAGGGCTAAAGGAGTTCGAAGCAGTTACCATAACGGTGGCTGTCCGAAATTTCTGAATTCTTTTGTCGTTAGATAATCCTTCCAAGGTGTGACTTCAAAAATCTTGAACTCACACAGACGGTATTTTTACGATTAGTGTTTATTAATCACCGAAATCCTTTAGTCATTTACCATAAGCTTCAATGAAAAAATTTCATGAAGGAATATCATATTCACCCTAGTCCTTCTATTCAATACTCATCATCCCCCACGTCCTTAAATACCAGTAGTTCCTTAACGATGGAATAATCAGTGCCCTTCGGTAATTTAGCTCAAGGAGAAGGGTGGGAAGGGTGACTTGCGATTCACTCCAATCTCGTTAACTCACGCCTGTTAACACTTTTTCTCCCTTGTCTTCTCTTATCTCTAACGATTCTACCCCCTTGGGGGCCGTCTTTTCCAGCACCTCCCGAGAGCCCTGAAGGAATGCAGCTGCTTCAAGTCACCAGCCGTCAAATTACTTTCTCGTGGACAGCGCCATCTAGCGGGAATAGCCCCATTACGGGTTACATCGTCGTCTATAACCAGAGTCGGAGTAAGTGTGCCTTAATTTATTCTGCATGTAACGAGGCGTGACAGAATTCTTTTGTGAAGTGGTGGTAGTGCCTCCAGAATGAAACGGGACATCGAAAGTTTACAGTCTGTATAATTAAAATCTTTCCAAGACTTTTTTTCCCAGCAATTATGTGCCTTTCCAACATTTTCGGTGATTTTTTATCTTCCCATCTCAGCTAATTTAAAATCCTGATGTATAATTCAATCCTCTTATTAGATAACTAATTATTATCTTAAAGAAATGTATCTTTTGAACCTACTCAGATGTTAAGATTGGCTTTTGAAGTGTTTTCTATTCTTTAAAAATTTATTTTCATTTTTTTTTTTTTTTACTGAACTCTAAATTAAATATTTCTTCATATGATCTTTCATTTAAAGTTATTTTTTTACTAAGTGTATGAATTATTCTTTTCTTCATACGTTAATTTTAAAAATTCGATTTGCATGTGTTTTTCTTATAAGTAAAAATAAATTAATTCAAATTTAGGGTAAACGTGGCTTTGAGTATAAACTACATTTTAGATATTAGCCGCATTTCATTTTTTTTTTTATGTAAGAGTTTGTTTCTTATTTGAAAATTTCAAATTTTACCGATTTGCTCAACTTTGTTTATTAAATATTTATGTTGTACGAAATAATTATTTGAATTTGATTTTAGGTAATATACAAATAATCTCTACTAATATTAAAATAGAATGGTATGTATGTATGTATGTGTCCTTCCTGCGTGATGACCTTTAATAGACATTTCAGTTTACGTTCAAACATCTAAGGGCACAAATACATTTTAAAGAATCTAATAACGTATTTGTGCGATGATTTTTACTTTGGTTATAATACTCAGATATAAATGTATATCTAAAAGCAGTGAATAGCTATCTAATAAAAATTTCTTATACTTAAGTAAAAAATGTACCTCTATAAGTGTAAATAGCACTGCATTGCTCTAAAATTTATTCATTAAATATGTAACAATAACCATGTCCACAATCATGGGATCTAGCATATTATATTCCAATGGGACTATGCTATTAGAAAATGAATAACAAACGCAACTGATTACAAGGTTAAAGCTCATTTACAATCAGAACAATTGATCATAACATTGAAAATAAGAAATACTTTTAATAAACTAGTCTAGAATGTGACAAAGAAAATAATTTCCTTACAAAATTAATGAGTACCACAGATCAAAATATTAATCTGGTAATGAATCAAACTGCATGTCAATCCTTTTTCCTTTAGTTCATTACGTATTCAAAATGCTTTGTAAATAGAAAAGATAAAGTTCAAGCAGATATATTTTCATTTCTTATTTTAAGTGTAGGTATTTATTTCATTACTTTTTTATGTACTATCCAAATAATAACCTAATTTTATTTAATGTAAAAAAAATCATCCTGATTCTACATCTTCGTGATATTAGCTCAACCTTAACCTTAATAATGTACTCCGACTCTTTCGAAGCACACGGATAAATCTGAATAGCCAAGCCGGTGGGCAATAATGTTGATGGAAAATACAGTTGAGTCCTAAAGGTCATCACCAATCGCGGTACAGTTCTTTCCAAAGCAATCATGTTTCCGTCATCAGTAAAGGGGGATTCCCACGGCCCATTCCCGTCTGCAGACGAGCCACGTGCCACCCGTTGACAGCTCTTGCGGTTTTGTGGTCCCTTTGATGATCCGTCTACTTACCGCCAAGAAGTCGGTAAGTAGACGGGCCATCAAAGGACCAAGAAGGGGCGAAAGGGGAAACGCATCCTCCTGGCTATGGGGGAGTGTGGTCCCCCAGTGGGTGGGAGATCTGATTTATGGCAGAATCCGTGTATCCTCGCGTCGTGGGAATGCCGCTTTAAGAAGTAGACGATACCACCATTTTTATTACTCCCCGAGAAATGGTGGTAATAAAACCCTCCAACACACCAGAGGCTTCACATCAAGTATACAAGAAGAAGTACGCCTGCATACAAGAAGTAAGCGTGGCCTTCTCCATCTCACCAGACGGATCCTTTCGAATGAGTTGAGCTGGGATGCTGATTCCTATATCATGCACAGATCAACTGGTCAATCCAGGATTTCGTGACCATTTTGCTCTTTTCAACATACTGATTCATTCTTCTTCGGAAAATTCGCCATTGAAGATTGGCTATAACCCAAACATAGGGAGGCGGAAGTCACATCAGTTGTTCAACGCGCGGTATCCTGTCTTTCGCTAGTTATTTGTCAGCAGAGCCTGACTAGGGCAGGGGCATACGGGGCAGTTATTCAGGGCCCCCACATCATAGAAGCCCCCAAATCGCAAAACTTTAAGTACCTCCATAAAGTTCTTCCTTATTGAAGTAGTGAGGCAGAGGGGCACTCAAAGAAGTTTTTGTCCCTGGTCCCAATCAGGATAAATCGGATTCTAGGTGTCAGTCCATTTTTTTTAATCTCATCATTCCCAGTAGTTAATTTTCCTTTTTCTCATTCTTTCCTCTCTCCTCTTTTTTCTTGAGTTTTCTAGTTTATGTTCGCACACTTGGCTATTTTTTTCTGGTCACCAGTCCAAATATCTTCATTCTGATGAAGCATTTTAATTTTAACAATTTTGTTGATATTGGTGTAACATGGGCAGGTGCTGATGAGTCCTGCTTCTTCATTAGCCGACATCACCGAGGCAGTCGAACATTTCTCAGAGGGGTGAGATCAAAGGTCCTCACACAAATACGATCAATGACTACCACCCTCTTTGAAAAGAACCAATCATTTCTGTAACGCGTATTGATTTATGTGTACGCTTGGAGGCGGGGAATATATAAATTCAAGCAAACAAAACAATAAAATTCCAGGTATGCAGTGTCTGAGAATGTGATTAACACTGTTAGAAGCCATAGAATTTTGTATAATTTCAAAAGTTACAAAATTTAAAGGAATATGTCTAATTAGAACAGAAATACTCAAATTTACCGGAATTCAAAATGATAGTAAAAAACTTTTATATTGCAAATAATTATTAAAAATTAAAAAAAAAACATTTAGTACTTATATGATATTAAAAACTTATAGATTGCAAACAATTATTAAAGATTTAAAAAAAACTTGTAGTATTTATGTAAATACCACATCTATCCCATACTGCATATTAAACCTGAAAATTATATCGCTGGTGCATAGCATTTTTGAGGCCACAATTATTTTTAAGCAATTTTTTTTTAAATCATTATTATTAAAAAAAATTACTTGAGATGTTTTAAATATTTGTCATGTCAATTATCAAAATATTGAAATAATTATTGTTGAATTACTAACTAATTCTGTTGCACTTAAAAAAAAAATTTGCATTGTTGAAATGTACATCCCCCCTTTTTTGTTTGTGGTTTTTTTTTCACTAAATATTTCACATAAAGCTTTTAACTTAATATCTTATATTCAAAAAAAAAAAAAAAAAAAAACTGTTCAATTTTTATCTGTAAAATTTACATGCAAATTCTGGAAGTGAAATTACAGTTATACGAAAGACAACTGGCAGTTAGAAGACGGGATTTAGATTACTCACGACACTATGATATCATTGGATTCTTCTTTAGTAGAAAATTTCATATAAACACACAAAAACATAGATACTTATGAGGTTATTGAAATAACACATTTTTATATTTTTCTTACAATTTGATATTCAAAAACACTTCGTTGAGTATTTTTGAATATCAAATTTGAAGTAACATGAGCAGCAAACTCAACATTAGAGATTTAATCGAAGTTAAAAATTACCAATATTTCTAAAATCAGGATGCTGTCAAAAGATATTAATAAAGAATATGGGAAAAAAGGTGAAACAAAAACGATTAAAAACATTAATTATCATTTGATGAATATAACGAAGTTGAGATTTCAATACCCATACAAATACTTAAAAGGAAATGGTTAACAGATTTCAGTAATACAGGATGATCACAAAACATTTGTCTTTTTACAAAATTTGATTAGGAAAAGGCCATTGGATATAATACAGTAATATTTATTACTTAACAGTTGTGCTCTAAATACATTTTAGTCCTACAGATGGATGGCAAAATTAACGGAGAAATTAGAGTTTTGGATTCACCAGTCAATGAAGTCATAACGCAAATAGCGTCAATTGCTTCCACGCTCTTATGATACTGTTTGTTTTTTGAGCTTATATGAAAGACAGAGACTCTGTATAGCCAGTTGATGATATTGATCCAAGATGGATATCATCTATTTGTCTAATAGGGCAGTGAAGTCCTGATCCTTACATGACGAAAACTGGAACAGTGCCGAGATATTCTTGAAACTACCAAACGAATTCATATTCATTTTTACTGATATAAGTTTTTTTTTTATCATACATTTTATAATATCGTTTTTTAATGCCCCAAAAAATTCAAATGCTAATTATTATTATTATTATTTTGTAATCAGGAAAGAAATTTTTTGATCACTTTGAGTTTTATGTCTCTGTCTCAACGATGCAATTCATCAGATAATTATTTAATTATAAACTATAATATCCGATTTAATATAATGTCATTAATTCTGATCTGTATAATTTGTATAATTATCATAATAACTTGAAGCAGGTAAATTTCCACGCGTAAGTTGAGCAAAAAAATGGTAGCCACCATTCAACAATGAATTGAAATCACACGTTTAAACATTTGATTACAATTAAAAAATCAAACGTTTTGAATTTGATATGAAGCCTATTATTTAAAGTTATGTAAAAATAAATCCAACCAATAATTTAAAAATATAACATATCTCATCAAATAAACTGATATCAATGAAAAATTATTTTGTATTGTAAAACGAAGTTAATTTTGGTTGATAATGCCTTCGGAATTTCTTGAAATAAAATCATGTCCATGCCTCAGTCCATCCATGACTGAAAATAATTGTGATTAAAATTACGAGAAGTAAGTCTAATTTTCTCGCCCCACACCGTATAATAATCGATTTACCCATAAACGTCTTTTATTCGATGATAGATTACCTATACCACATGTTGCACAGATTTTACAGTTTATTGGATTTTAATTGAATGCCCATCTTTTAATGTTTATCGTAGCCAATTTTTTCACTCATTACCCTTAGTTCTCACTGAGTTATCGGGAAAGCCCTCTTGTTAAAACATTTTGGAATTTTCATACGCAGTCAAATATTAACCATACAATTAAAATATTCAAGTGTTAAAACATTTTTTAAAAAATATTTTAAATACATAATCATTTACTACTCTACTCTTACGATTGTATTTGGTTTTCAAGTAATCATCAATATTAACAATTTTTAAAGATTTAACCTCTGGTTTACCATATGGCTGGTGCAGTTTAGACAAAGATGGCTTTTTTTTCCAAAATAATACAAATCAACCAACGAACTAACCAACCACTCTATAAAAATTTGACCAGATATAGCAGTTTTAAATGAATCAATCAATCTTTACAGCTACAAAAGTTATACATTTTCTTTTATTATTAGTTTGTAAAAAATAATATTTTATGCTTTGTATATTTAAAATGGGCTATCAATTTTTGACAGAAAAAAGTAATATACGACAAAAATTGGATGAAAGTATTGAAACTATTCCATTTTTTAATCATATTTTCTAAACTATAATACTTTTATACATTTGTTTTCTCATACCATCAAAGTCTATTCAGTAGTTGCAAGTTAGTGTTACAATCCACTGAGAATTTGAATTTATAAAATCATTTACTATATACAAAGAAACAATTATAATTTAATCACACGGAATAAAAAAGTATCACAATACAGTACAAAAATTTAAAAACAAATGAAAGTATATTAAATTCCTACTAATAAATAATCTCTTGTAACAACGCCAAATCAAAATGTAGATCAACAAAAAAAAATGCAATGTAATAATAAATGCTTGGTATGTAAAACATTGTACAGCATATATAACATATAAGTAGATTAAACATACAAAGAAATGT
This sequence comes from Argiope trifasciata, assembly GCA_026543055.1. Classification (NCBI taxonomy): domain Eukaryota; kingdom Metazoa; phylum Arthropoda; class Arachnida; order Araneae; family Araneidae; genus Argiope; species Argiope trifasciata. Next base: position 2,185,889 of record JAPMOQ010048154.1, read on the forward strand.
CTAAAATATAAAATAAATTTTGTTCGAAATTGATCCTTCAATCAGGAAGATCGTTGCACTTGCATCTTTTCAATTTCCAACCACTTTTATTGAGAACTAAAATTTTAAAATTCCGGAATCTGTCTTCAACCATATTACTATTTAAATGCATTCTCTTGTAAAAATGAAACTAAAAAGTAATAACCGGCATATCTTATGAGTCACATTTATAGTTTAATATGCTGACCAATTTTCAATATAATGGGAAACAAATGGTCCATGACTTGATGAGTGAGGAAATGTTGACATCTTAAATACGCACTTTTAACTAATAACTAGCAGTCAATACTACATTTTTGGCTACCCTATGTGTGACGTCAATGTTTCGCAATATTCTCACTCCAAAATGGTTTCATTCAATTATAACCGGGTTTATTGAATTGAAACATGCTCTACAAATGGAGCTTAAATTTCGATTGCATTGAAATGAAGTTCATTTTCAAGATCAAAATGACAAAAAAGATTTATACCGACATGGGTGTACCACCAGTTAGTCGTCTTCAAAAATTAAATTTCGGCAAGTTAAGCAAATTTCAGCAATTACAATAACCAAGATCAATTATGGGTATTTAAGAGGGTCACACAAATTTTAATGCTTTGATTAGGGGTTTTTTCCAACAATTTCTTTTTTTAAATTTCAAAACTGAAATTTATCTTTTTATATGCGATATGCAAAAATGTCTCTTAAGAAATCCATATTTAAATGTTTCATAAATTTATCAAAATTTTATACATAAAATTGCTTATATGGATAATTGAAGCCAATAAAAGGAATATTAGATGTGGGAAATTAGACAGAGAGAAATGAAAGACGCTATATCGTTTTTCCCCATGGGTCCTAAAGTGTTTAACATAGCGTTGGATGCTGTCCATAAAAAGTTATAACTTTATTCGTATAAACTTCCTCCGCTATAAGGGTTAAGCTGAAGATAAACCTCAAAGTCAAAAATTTGTCTTAAAAATGTAATCAAAAATTAGAGCACGATGAAAATTTTCGGTGACATTTTATATTTTCGCATATGACAACGTTTCACGTATCACTATCACGACACAATATTCATATCTGATGGATTAGAAAAAAGAAATAAGAAAAAGCAAGAAATATCCCTAAAATAAATATTTGGTACATTTATATGAATAGTCGAATTAAAGCAGTTTCTTTTTTCTTTCACGTAGTAATTGTTTCTCTAACAATGAGCTTCATATGATTGGAAGTTTCATATTTTCTGAAATAGATGACCGATAGACCAATATATGGTGTAATACCTCCAAATTTGTTTTCGAAATGCGAAAAGTTTTTGAAACAAAATTTCTTGGGGACTTTATTGGAAAAAAACAGTAAAATATCATCGCTACTTAGATCTCCATAGATAACACATTTGTTTTATGGAGATGAGAGAAAAAGATGTTTAGAATTCTCCAATTCTATTCACTAATAAGATGATAAATCCATTTGCAGGTGGATTAGACTATCTATTCTGCTATATTTCATTGAACGTGGTTAAAAATCGAGTACTAACCCGACATCTTGCGAGCGATTAATGGTGAGCACACAGAAGTTACGAAGCAAAACATTACAGTATAAAGTGGTATTTACTTTATCGAACATAAAAAAATTTCAATCATTATTTTTAATTATTTTATAAAGTGAAAGGATTTCAGACTTCCTCAATGCAAAGCATGAGAGTTAACTACCCTAGTAGAGCACATATATTATACAACTAATTCGCAAGACATTAAATATTATTTTCACTATTGTTTGATGTTATGTAATATTGAATAGCTTAACACAAAAGAACATTGTAGAACATAATGCAATGATTCGTGGTATCTAAGTAAAACTAACAGTGCCTCGCTAATCCAGCGTCTAGATGGCTTGAATGAATTAAAAATCCATCTTGATTTAGCTTAAGCACATAGAGTTAAAGGACGGAGAACATCACTGACTTATTTATTCTTCTTTCAATACCTTTTAAACCTGAAGAGTCTTTTTTTTCTGAAATTAACTGTGCATCATAAATTTCTTTTTATTATCTATTCTCAAAGACTATCGATTTCCATATCAACCGATAAGTTTTTAATAGGTACTGAAGATGGTAGATATATCACGTTTTAACTGACAGCCTTATACTTAATTATTTGCTCCAATAAAAACTTTAAAAAGTATATTACATTAGAAAGACTTTGAAAAGAGTATTTCATTGTTGGCTTTATTTAATTTTCTTAATTGGAATAATCTCCGAAATATACTTTAAAAGTCGAATAAGAAAATTATCTTCTACAAAGGATTTTCTGCTAACTACCTAATTTTATGTATCATGAAAATTAGCAAGCAATCATTATTTTTTTTAATATTGCTGTTTCATTAAACCAGCAGAAATGGTTTCCCCTGAAAATTTGCCAATAATAATTTTAATTATTGTAATTGGATGTTATTCACCACACACCTTTGGTTAGAAATGGTTACAAGGAATCCTACTAACATTCAATCTTTGAGGATATATATATATATATATATATATATATATATATATATATATATACCTATTCATCTTTGTTTTGAGATAAATATAAAAGTACAAGAGCACTGATTACGCAATTAGTTTCATTTTTTCCCCAATAAATGAAACTAAAAATTAATAACAGGACTACAATAATTAAAATAAAATCTCATACCGATTTTCATATAATTTAATTATTTTGTTTACTAGCTAGCACATACATATAATTGTGAACAAATAAATCGAGAGATGGTCAACCTCTTGACAAATTTTGTTGCATAATTGATAGATATCAACAATTTGGCTTTCAAATATGTCCTAATAATTTTATCAATCCATTTTTTTTACTTATCATATAAACATATATCATTACAGTCGGGCAAATATATTTTCTTTGAATTCAAAAGTTTATATAAATTTACATATTCAGTACAAGGACAATATAACAGACTTCTGCCTTATAGCTCACAAAGTGCCCACAAATTGATGTAGTGCCAAAAATATGGTATCGGACTAAAGTATGTCTAAAATGAGTTCAAATTTTTTGATAGTTGTAATACTTTCTTTTTGCATATTTTGTGTAAGAGAAAAGTTTTATAGAAAAGTCTTACAAGCTTTATATTATCTTTACAAGTTTTATAGAAAAATCTTCATTTCAATTGTACTTGTATGATCCATTGAGAATTATATATTACGTTTTTTGCAGTAGTATTATGTTTCTGAAAATATTTAAAGTGATATCACTTTATAAAGAATTTGATTTTGAACCTCTATCAACGTCGTTAATTTATTGCCTCATATGTCTCCTTATTTCTCAAAATGCAGTATTCATCAAATATGTAGTATTTAGATTTTATGAATTCAGCATTAAACCTCTTTTGGCATGTATTCTATTCACTAGATAAATCCCTGAATATATCTTAATGTGCATATTTATTTTGAGAGAATTGGCATTACAAAAGATGAATGCATCCAAGATCATACATGTATTGCTTAGTGCTGATTATGAAAGTGTTCAAACAAAAATTGAAACAAATTATAATATATCGATATGTTTGTATTATATTTCACAAATGGCACATTTAATATCCTTTAATTAATATTTAAGAATGTAGGAATATTTGTTTTAAATTGTAAACTGATATTCCATTTTACATGTTTACACTGGTTTTATGTATCTAATTAGGTACGAATTATTAGAAGCTTGAGCAACGTTAGATAAAGTTCAAAATAATTATTTTCCATTCATAATAAAGAAAATAGGAAATATGATATTTAGGGGTCGTCGTTAGATGCTTGCTTTAGAACATTAATTGCAAGATTGTATTTAAAGTGGGATTAAATGCAATAATATCGTATTAAACTGCCAAGTAATTTAATATCCCTCCCAGAATAATTGAATGAAATTATTCAATGGAAAAAGAATATAATGTTTCAGTTTCAAAACTCTGAATCTGATGCAAGTGCAAAAATTCATTTGCAAGTAACATATTAAAATTTTTAATATATTTAGAATAGAATTTGTTTAATAGAACTTTTAAATAAAGCATATGAAGCAAATCCCTTATAATTAATTCTAATACTAATTAACAAGAAATCTTTTTCATACATAATCCTGTTAGAATATGACGTTGTTTTGGCTTGGTATTTTGAAGTCTCAAATTGCGTAGGCAACAGCGATTTATGGCTATTGAGGCATCAACTTTTCGCTTTTAGGTAAGTAGAAAATCATACTGAAATTTGTCACATTTGGCGATTTATCGCCAACTAAAGTTACAACTGTATTCCCAAATCATTCATTCTCTGAATTCTTACGAACTGTATTAATCATTCCAAGTCATTAGCCAATTTAAACAGATTTGAAACAATCATGATACTATCAGATAAAGCATACGAAAATATTTAGAAAAATGGAATTTTTTTTTGTTTTTTTTGTTTTTTCATCTCAAAATTGATTGAGCTCCAATATTTTGGTTACCAGCTAGAAAAATTGAAAACGAAATTTTTAAAAAATTTATATATATATATATAATAGAGAGAGAGAGAGAGAAATAGAGAAGTCTCGTGGTTGTTTCAAACAGGCTAATGTCTGAAATTAATTAAGTCAAATAATGACTTAAAAATAATAATGTTCTCGCATGCTAACTTGAAATTTGCGATCGTAGATTTCATGTTTTTTTTTAATTAGTATTATTTTGAATATACTTTTAAACGAAAAGAATAATTAATAAGGAAGCATTTTTTGGAAAACTGTTATCTTCACTACAGCCACAATTAAAGAAACATCATTTTTCCAATTTAATCAAGGAGAGTAATAAATTATTATTTCATTAAATCTATTAATGTAAAAAGAAATTCTAAGATTAAAATCTACTGATAATGGTCTCGTTCAATTTAAATAAAGGAGGAAGAAAACGACTCTTTACAGATTTTTAATTATATAAATATAAACAAACCACAGCTGAAAAATTTTAATATATCATATATCCTTTACTTCATTCAATCATTTTTTCCTATTTATGTAGCACAACATGGCCAGACCTGGCAATTAAGAATTTTTCATATACTTGCTAGCAGTTTTATTATCGCAACGTAAACAATTTACAACATTTTATAGAAGTTTTCTAAAAGCTTTTCAAATTTTCAATAAAGTTTCTTATAAATGATAGGCTATTACTTATTTTCCCAAATAATCAGCTGTTTTCTAACCTTTACATTTTACCAATTATCTCTATGAATTAGTTTTGTTTTAGTTTCTTGACTAATTTATTGTTTTCTAGATAGAGACTGCTCACTATTAATAATTTATCAACTAATAATAACATATTCATGATACCTAGCTGTATTTATCTATTTTGGAGAGAGCATTATTTTTATGCAGAATAAATATATATTATTATTTGAGTATTATTTTGATATCAAGATTCTGGTTAATCAAGTTCGTATGATTCTGGGTTATTTCTTTACTTAGATATTTATAAAAATGTTTTGCTTCCTGAAAATAACTTGTTTTATTGACTGCGAAACAATGAGATAAGAGTGCGAAAACATTTGACGTATTTCCAAGTTAAGACAGAGAAATATTTAACTAAATCAGACAAATGTTCTTTCTGTAGATATTTAATGGAATTAAAAGGCATTTTTTCATATATTGTTAAAAGAATTTTTAAGGAAACACAGTCACCATGGTTTTCATAGCAAGCTATTACTATCTAGCATGCAAGATTTGTATATGAAATTGACTTTTCTTATTTTAAAAAATCCCTCTATTCACACCCTAGTAATACCACATAAAATGGTCAAATTTTTGTATGATTTCTGAAATTTTAACAATCATTATCTAGCATTCTACATTAGGTAATGGTCTAAAGCTAAATTTCTAACGTTAATTGATTGCAAATGAAATTTGCAATTAATTACCATCAGAAATAAATGCAGGAAACTACCAGATAGCAGCCTATGAATGTCTAGACTTTTAAACTACAATGTAGGCATTCCATGTAATAAATCTTTTGTTTTCAATAAATATATTCTTTTACCAGAATTTTTATAGATGATTTTGGAATTTAAATTTTTTTTATGAAAATATTTTTTTTTCAAAAATTTTGAATAACGAACAAGGCCCTTTACTTGTATTCACGTTTATTTGTTTTAATTTTTTTTTTCATTTTCCAACAATTAAATTTAATGAATCAATTCATTAAAGTATAAAGAAATATTTATAACAATCATCATATATCTTTTGTTATATTTCCAATTCTGAACATTGGACACTTTGACAAGCTCATGTCGATAAATAAAAATTTTAACTTAGGGTTGTCAAGATGCAAAAAAATGTAGAAATCCACTTTTACAATAAATTGAAATTCAATTGAAAATATTTAAATTTGCGTGAATAAGTGTATTGATTTATCAAAAGATGCATATAGTTAAATTTCATGGTATCTAGGAAAGTCATTTTTTCATTTCTAATATATGAAGCGTGGAAAGAAAAATTAATGCAATCTCCAAAAATTTGAATTCGAAGTTTTGAAGAATCAAAATATTTCAATAATCCTGAGTCCAAAAAAAAGGCATTTTTAAAATGTCGTATGCTTGTATTTAAGTGTCATAGCTCCAAAAAGGTTTGAGATAGAAGGATGAAATTTGGCATATTATCTTTGCAAAAAATTTGTAGATTGCTACCAAATTTTGAACGAGATTCATACAGAGAAATTATGCCTATCCGACTGACTCGAATATAAATTAATAAAATAACTGAAAACAAAGAGAAAGAAAAAGTGGATATAAAAATTTTAATTCAAAGTCAAGATATGCATCAAACTTGGTACCAAATCCATCAAAAAATTTTCTGTTTAAGTATATGTACTTCCACAAGCTCGTAAAAGCGATTACTCTAACACGCAATAATTTAAATATATGAAATTTGGTATGTGATTTCGTACCTACAATTGTTGTCCGATATTAATATCCTTCTAGAGACCAATCCCCAATTATTGAACTCTAATGGACTCTTTAACTATTGTTTGCCTGTAACATACAGACAGTAATACAGACGTACATTTATTAGAGAGTATGAGAGAAAGCACTCCAACTTGCCGAATTGGTTGCATTGTAATCATGCTTGTAACATGGCGCACTTCGAACCTTGAATTGTTAATCTGTGTATTACTTAATAGAGCACTTTGAACCTTGATCTATTACTTGAGCCATCATCTTTCTGTAGCGATATACAAATAGTAACTTTTTATGTTAGTTGATGACTAATTTTTAGTACTTGAATTCGGAAAAGGATAACTGCAACTTCTACGCTGAAATCTGTATGAGTCTGCTGACTTTTCTATTTTTTGCTGCGTGCTATAATTATCTAGTGACAGCAACCATGTTTAATGCGTTTACAAATAAGTCCACTACTATGCTCTATCTGAAGAAGGTGCTAAATATTTCATCCAACTGATATAACTCCACAAGTATAATATCTAAGAATCTATTTATGAACCATATGCAACCTTTTTTCTTTGGTTTTCTAGAATACCTTTTAAATAAATGAATTGGAAGAAATAAAAATAATAATTGGTAGAAAGTGTCACAATGGAATTATCATTCCCAAAGTATAAAACCTCAATTCATCGCATTTTTAATCAAAATGCCCCATATAATGAATAAAAATAAAATATTTTTGTTGAAATAAAGGGATTTTTTTTTAATATTCAAAAGGGACTCTTTATTTAGACTCTCAGAAGATTTTCTTTCCATTTTTTATTTCTTGTAAAGATTCACAATAGTTGAATCACCTTTTCTCCATATTAGTAATAAGTAGCTAATGTTTCGTCTTAGATCAAAGAACAGATTAATATTAAAAATTCCTTTTAAACTCTATTTGCAGAGTTTTAGAAATTTTGGATCTTTTCTCCATTTATACATAAAATGTTACATTATACGCAGTTTAAAACATTTTAAATTGTGAAATATTAAATATTGAATGGAATTAAATTTAAAATATAATTTCATTCAATATTTTAAATTGCGTATAATGTAAAACAAAATTATGTATACCGATTTTAGAAATTTATGTGTATCGTCCATTTTTCGTTAGAGATATAATTTCTGTATAAAAAATATATCAATGATCATTCAATTATAAATAGTTATTTAAAAAAATATTATGAATGAAATTTTATTTTTAAATCAATGTTTCCTAGAAAATCACATTAATAAGTTTAACGTTACATTTGGCTTGCTTAAAAGTAGTTTTATCTTAAATATAAGAAATTATATTTCTTACATTCATCTAAAATCAACAAGAAACACAATGATTTTCAATGGAAGAATTCATATACCAAATCTTGTAAGGAAATTTCAAAACACTAAAGTTTTAGATAAAAAGAGAATAGAAGAAATTTAGAAATTTACTATGAGCCCTTCATTCTCCTCTAAATACTTTTAAGCTGATTTCTTTTCCGAAGGGCTTCGAGGATTATTTTCATAGAAAATAAACAAACGGTTCAAATAAACTCACATCCTAGGTATATAAAATCCGCCTGATAAAAAAAATGTTATTGATTTATTTAATAAATTCATATTTTTTTACGTCTACTAGCATTTTCATGCAATTCATTCATAATATTTTTGCATATGGTTCAGACGCAGAAGTAACGTAATCAATTATTTGTATATTTGCTAAATCGCAGTGCTAAACAATGCTGAATCCATGAATCCAAAGCATGCCCAATCGTGCTTTGTCATGCAAGGCGATCATTTTGTGTTTTTGCTTCAGTAAGCTATATTTCTTATTTCTGAACTGCTACTTTTCAATTTCAAAGGGAGTTCCATCTTGACTGAATGTAATGTCATCGATTTGTGAACATGTTTTTTCTCGAAAACTGGAAGTAATAGAGATGTAGTTCCTCAGACATCCCTCCCCTCCTCTAAGTGAGGTATAGTAGTTTTATAATAATAATGAGACATCCTATATTCAAAGGTAACATTAGATTTAAATTACTCCGTCAATACATTTTAAAGAATAATAGCTGTGTCTCTTCTACTTAAGTTATAAATTCAACGTTAGGCAAACCAATATTCCACTAAAACATCTTATAAAATAAAAACATTATTTGATTTCTTGTATTAAGTTTTTAGAAGCACTTTCAATGCTTGTGTGATTGTATAATTCCAGTAGTTTGAATACAATTTGCAAAATATCGTATAATTATTTTATATTTTTGGCATCGCCATCTTATTACTGAAACACTAGTCATAAATCTAAGAGTGAAGCGAAATTTTGTCGTGTATTTTGATTGATGACTATAGAAATAGATAAGTAAAAAAGTGTATCTATAATTTAAAATACATTAATGCATATTTTATTCATTTTCGGAAAAATGATATCATTAAACTATGCATCGCAATGCAAGATAAACTATTATTGTACTTTTTTTTCTTAAATGCGTTAGCTCCTTGATGTCTTGTACCAACAACACAAAAATAAAATTGAAAAAGAATTAACAAATAATGTAATTAAAAACGCTTTGCACTAAATTGATGATATTTGATGTTTGTACTAAAGACGAAATTTGTGTGATTATATTAAATTTTAAAAGAAATAGATCCAGAGAATGTGTGTATGTTGAAGTAAAATAAACTCAATAATTACACAATAGAAAGAGCTATATTATTAGAAAAAATTGATGCATATGTTTAACATCTGATCGTAACTATTTTACGGTCTGTACTTTTTCATGTATAGAAGAAAATATTAAATAAATAAAATTCGATGTATGATCATGTCAATACAATTGTTAAATTTCAAATTTTGGTTTTAATAGGTAAGAAATTAAGAACTCAAAACTTATATTTAAACTATAGATTCAGTGAAAATACTAGATTAGCACCAAAGATCACTAAATTGAGTCTATGACATCGAAAGCATTCAATTCCTAATCCGAGGTTCTCAATTTTAAAGGGATAAGACCTTTATTGAAAAGTATGTTTGAAGGTTTCAAGGATGTTAGGTCTAATCAATGTTATAATGAATTATTAATTTATGTTATGACAAATTATTATTAACCAGATGATGTTGTCCATAAATTATAGTTTCTTTCAACCATATAACAGCTTTTGTTGTTTTTAAAAAATACTATTTAATTTTCTTAATCAGTATTGTTTTAAAAATCTCTAAATAACAAAATTGAAATTTACTAACAAATTTCAGAATTATGTTATCAAATATACGATTGTAGAAACAAAGGGTAATATAACGAAGCTTTTGTATCATTAATTTATAACTTCATTATATAGCATTAATTTTGTTTCAAAGTTTTGATTAATAAAATTCAGATAAGATATAATAAGATTTAGAAAATACTAAGGAAACAAAGTCATGTCAAAACACCATTGCTTTGTATACTTTATTAAATGAAACCCTACAATTTAAATTATCATCAAGACAAAAGTTACATTTTAATATTTGTTTACTTATGAAGGCTATATTTATTGAGTACATTTTAATTAATATTTATTAAATAAAATTTTTGAAGCATTACATATTATTATATTTAATTATTATAATACTTTATTATATATTTGTAATTTTGTAAAATCTCCTATATTTACACTTATTTATAAAGTATTTGTTAACATACTCATTCGTAAATTAGTTTATTCATAAAAATTGAACTTTTCAAAAAGGCAAAATTATGAACTGAAAAATTAATTAATTAAAAAAGTACATTGATTTTTTTTTCTTATTCAACCTTTAACTGATTAGGTGAAATTTAGGTCTTAACTGAGGAGATGTGGTCAGCAAGACTGCATTTCATTTGCATTCAGATTAAATTTTTCTAATTAATGTATTAGTGTGAAAATCTGCCAATATAATTTTCAGATATTTTTCTGGATATATAGATGTGTTTTAGAAAATTTTCAAAACAGATTTTCATTGAAAAAAGTAAATGAGTTGAAGCATACATTTTCTTCTAAAATTACAAGTTATAATAAATAATGTTCTTGAAAAAACATGTTACTTTATACTTTTTAAATTACGCATACATAATTTACACATACAAGTAAGGAATTATCATAAAAATTACCATAAGAATTCTGTAAATATGTATCTTGATATATTGATTTGTTTTAGAAATTTTTCAAATTACATTATTTCGAGAAAAATTAATTATGTTTGTACATATATAGCAGAATCAATTGAATGCAAACTTTCATCGAAAAACTCTTCTGTACAATTATGCTTATCACTAAAATCACTTTGTGCTTCATTTAAAAGTGTCTGGGCACTGCTTCATAATAGAATCAGTAAATTGGATGCTATTACGGGGTCCAAATTTTAACGCCATCAACTAAGCCTTGTTTATCATTGGGATACTAATGAGTACTTGCGATAATATAGATTGCTCTCAAAGAAATAACTGAATTATTTTAATAAGTATGGGCTGAAATTGATTGAAAAAGTGCACGTGTATTGAAGGTCACAAAATAAGAAGCTATTGAGTCAATCAATCCAATTGAACTAAAAATAGAATAGGAGTGATCGAAAGTTCATCGGTCTCACAGACCGCACATTCCCAGTTAAGAGTTAAACTCACATCACATCATATAATAAGAAAATATTTTAAAAACTATAATATGAGCTCTTAATATATAAAATATTGATTATCGCATAATTGAGGATCAATCGATATAAATAAAAATGAACGTTTGTCTGTATGTTTCTTTTAAGCCTTCCTAAACCATTCATCCATTTTCGATGAAACTTGAGTCAGCTTATTGTTTACACTTATGGGATGGTTATAGGGATAGTACAATTATCTAAATTCGAATCTCAACCGCATCTATTTATCAATGATTAATCTCCAAAATACTCATCGAGGAGAAAATAGATTCTGTAGAAATGCTAATTTCAAGTTAATGGTTCATATTTTATAATACGCAAATGTTATGTAAGTAATTCTCAGTGATAACAATCTTTATTACAGATTATGCGAGAAAGTTTTGGGGAACCAAACATGGGTATTTTAAATTTTAATTAAATTTTGTATCTTTCGCAGTAATAATTGTGCACCATCTTGATTTTCAAAAATTATCTTTTCAAATATATTAATGATTTTATGGTATAATAATATTTTTCATGCTTAACCAATCTTAAACGAAAATATTTGAATCACATTTTCTAAAAATAAATTTGAGAATTCTTATTTATATTCTTAACTATATTTATATTTTCTAATTCTTATTCTTATTTATTTGAGATGCAACAAATAGTTTCTTTCATCACCATACTGAAATAACACCAAGTTTTACAATTCTTATAAAAATAAAGATTTGTTTGTTCGTATTTCATATATTGTCGTACCATTCGTCCTATTTCGGTTAAACATTGCCGAATTATTGATTGATTTATCTTAATATTGTTTTTTTCGGTGGTCGCAGTGCGCCTGGCACCAGCTAGTAATATATATAAATTAAATACATTTTCTGATCAAAAATCCAGGTATTCGAAACGGCTTATCTATATTCAAAGAATAAATATTTTAAATTCATATTACGTAATAATATTCTTAAGTAAAATTTTTATTTCATAATAAAACTCAATAAAATATGTTATACATACTTAATAATTAGTTTGCAGCAACACATAATAGCATGTAGTATGATTTTTGATAAATGATGATAAATGAAACGTCTGTGAACTACTTTAGGTTTATTGCACATATAGTTTAATTTCTAAAGCTAGTCAAGTTCAATTGCAGATATATTCTATACTCACTTTTAATTAACATCTTTGATTATCCTATTTCCCAAAGATGTCATGAATTGAATGGTGTTAAAAATTATCTCCCTTTGTCAGAAATGCATTTATCTCTTCTTTCGAACGAAAACTGCATATATTATTTCCTTTGAACTCAATTAGATTTCCATCAACGAGAAATATCAAAAAGCGGCTCTCTTTCATACACCTAAACATTATCCATAGAATAGCCTCTGAAACAGAAAATGGATCCTTTATCTAAATCCCCCTTTTTTTAATTTTTCAAGAAAGTAGGAATGAATCTTGTTAACAATTTCTATGCAATATTTTCTGGTTCGTTTATTGGTTGACCAACTTGTAAAAATTATTTTCTTGCAAAAACAACCATGTGTTAGCTGTGAAGTATCATTTTTCGCTTTCGTAATCATTCAATCTAGCTTTTTTTAATATACAGTACCAGTAGTCATATTGTAATATTTTAAAATATATTTCAAATTCTCAATTTTCTGAATTGATAAGCAGTTCTATTAAGCATAATAATAAAATTACCAGTTATAAGGAAGAAAACAAATTGATTTAAAAAATGGCTTTTGCTATTCATTTTAAGCACTAAGCAAAAAGCTTGCATTCAATATAATAAATTGCATCGGCAGTTGTAATATGCCGTATTGACAAATGATTTGTTCTTTAAAAGATACTTTAACAAACCACATAATGAATATCATATAAATTATAAACATATTTCTAAACAGAAGAGGATTATAAAAGCATTGATCCCAGTATATGCAATATTAGCTGTCTACCGTTTCACACAAATTGAAGAAATTAAGATATTTTGAAGTACGCGCCCAGGAATCAAGTAAGAAACAACAGTGAAACTATAACAATAAGGTTACAGTGAAAACATTTTTCTATTTTAAATTACATTACCTACTTTTTCTTGGAATATGATTCTCATGATAAAAAGCGCCCATAAAAACCATTATTCCGATAGCACTAAAATCTCAGGCGTTAGACGAACTATTTAGAAAAGATGAAGAAACTTTGGTGTTTCCAAGAGCATTCCTTTCTTTTCCCATAGCAATACATTTGTTGATTGCATATTTTCTTTTCTATTAGCAATATATTAAGTAGTTGCAAATTTTTATTACTAATTGCAATACACTACGAAATTTACTTCAAAACGAGATGAAAAGGACAAAGTGTATAGATTTCCTGGTTCGGTATAATACATTGTCATGACTGCAGTTGTTTAGCAAGATAAAAGTAATTTTAGTTTTCCACTGAAATACTCAAAGTAGGTCTTGATTTCTTTAAATCTGTACAATCCGCAGCTTTTGAAGAAACAACGTCGGTGTATTTAAAGATTTTTTACTTGAATGGATGAAACAATGAAACGCGGAAGCATTGTATCTACTGTAGAAATGCTGCATTAAGCCAAAACCTGCTTTCTTCATGCTGTTGAAGGCTTGTAGAAGAGCATGAAATGATAAATTAAGTTCATTTTACAAATACATTCGGCTTATCATACATTTATTGAATTCTCCAAACTGCAACTAGATATTTAGGCATTAAATTTTGCGAACTAAGATATTTCAAGCATATGCTAACCAACTATAATTAGATTTTGATTATGAATTGTTCATCGGGTATGACAATAATAACAATTGGTTCTTATACATTGAACGAACGAATGTGATTCTCGTTGATTGGTAACATTAGTTCGAAGAACAGCGTCCATGCATTGAACAGGTAATAATCTTCTGATTCAGGAAGAGGTGTAACTGCACAGTTCAATGTAACAAGCCCCATTTTACTCGACTCTTACTTTTTTGAAGAGGTTACTGCTGAAAAACAGATATAGGAATGGTGACTCGCTATCTTGAAATGTTGACTAATTATGTAATTTCCAAATTGGAAAAGCAAAATGCTCTATCTAGCGACGTGTATATCTAAAATGGCACTTTTCCACTTCTGTCAAATGTTTCTTAACCCAATTGTTTGATGACAGTGTCATCTACCGTTATTTAACTCCCCTTCCCTTGCTGTGGAACATCTGGAATCCAAAGTGATATTTAATACGGAAAATGGATCCATTTTAAACGATGTCCTCAGGCATCATGTTCAACTAATTTCTCTTGCCATGAGACATGTTGCAATGTTCTCCATCGATAGAATGGAACGTGTCATTAAGTATGAAAGAGATCATTCATGTGTAAAATTGGTGAAGCACTATATATATATATATATATATATATATATATATATATATATATATATATTGCTTTCTGTTTCTATTCTTATTGGTTGTTATTCCTTTGCTTTTTATACTCTCTTGGGTCAATTATTTTCATGCTACAAGTACTGTTTTAAAGCTATTTGTGGTTCCTCACTAAGATGATCGCATTTCAATAAAAATGGAGTGAATTCTCATTCGAAAATTACAAAATGGTTTCTCTATAATCATAACTGTTAGAATTTAACTTATCTTTCATCTGAATCTTGAAACTAACTAAAACCAAACTTTAATCCCACCTTTGTGACTTTGTGACGGCATGTAACTAAAGGCTCTTATATTAAGATAGCGTTTTATAATTATTTAACATTTGATATATTTATTGAAATCTTAAATCCAACCGATAACTGGGTCTCAAAGTCAACATTCATTCCAAAACCATCGTCTGTAGACTCGATCTTAACGTCAGAAATGATAAAATTGATGTTATATTTTATTAATTTTAAACAATTTATACTATATTAATAAAATCTGATATCAACTTGCAAATATTTTAGCAAAAAATACTGATTTTCTAAAAACTATAGTATAAGATTGAATGAATTATTATTCATTTTGTGACTGCATAATTAAAATCTTCAGAGCTCATAAAGTAAGGCTTTTTTTTTCTTTGGGATTTTACAAAACACGCCGTTCTTTCTCATTTACAAATCTATGAGATAAATGTGTAGACACATTTGACTTCTCGTCATAGTAATGAAATGATTTCAAAAGGTATGTTTCAAATTATGAGAAGCAACATTTATTGCCTCGGAGGAAATTTTAGAAATTCTTCCCAATCACCTTACAGTTTTTTAGTACGAAATACAGCCCTTAACACACACACACACACACACACACACACACACACACGTATATATATGTATAATGTATAATACATATATGTATAATGTATATATATATATATGTATACACAACAAAAATTAAATCGAAACTAATTGGGTCGAAATTGAAAATAAAATTTAATTCGGAATTAAACAAAAAAAAAAGTTTACAAAAATAAAAAGTATATATATATATATATATATCGAAAACAGTTTCACAATTTTTAAATATAGCCTTTTAATTAGCATTATTACTTCATATATTGCTGTTAAATTTATAGGTAAAATTTATGAAATGAGCTTTTACTAAAGAAAAATTATTGTTTATATTAAAACGCATGATGGAAAATTTAAAATAAAAACCAAACATCAAAATTTATTTTAAAAGTATATGTTCATTTTGTAATAGATTAGAAGGTTTTATGATCTGTTCATCTTATTATTTCTTGGCCTATACATTGCTTGAAAAACAAATACTTCTTTCCTATTATCTACTTCAATGATAGAATCTAAGTGTTTTATCATCCAAATGTGGAAAATGCAAATTTGTCCTACAGGAATAAGAATAGGAATTAGAAAATTGGTGCTCCTCTAATTCAACACTTCAAGTTATTCATCATTAGTTAAATCAGTTTTACAGGAATATGAATGAAAATTTTTCATTGTGGCATTAGCGATATCTATGAAAATAGATTTGTGGAAAAGTCAATCCCGGATATTTCGAGAACAGTTATTTCATCTATCTTAGTGATCTACTAATTTTGTAGATAAGAATCAAATTAATCGTTTTAAGATTCAATAATAGGTATCATATTTTCTTCTATACTTTATAAAAAATGGTATTTTTAACAATCAACTTTCATATGTGAAAAATATTGTACATAAAGTATAATTTTAAAAATATGTTTTGCTAACTTGATTCAAAAGATTTTTTTTAAAAATTTGATCACGAGGAACACTACAAAATTTCTAGAAATATATTTATATCACAACCTAACATGAAATAAGTTATTCCAATTTTTTAAAACATATTTTTATAAATATTTCTTTAATTACATATTAAATATATTCCTAGCTACCCCATGATAAAATTGGCAAAAAATTTCCAATCCAAAAGCAAAAATTGAGTTTCTTCTAAATCTTCATATCCAACAAATTTAACTAATAAACAATTTATCAACTTACTTCACAAATGACCGGAATAAGAACAATATTGCGAATGTTCTGCTTTCTTTTTTTTTTAACTTAGTCACCTCTATAGAAACTGAGGTGACATTGTAAAAAATTGGAAAAAGATTTTCTTCATCCTCAAGTCTATTTAAACAAAGCGCATACATTTCAGGTTCCTTAGATATCACGAGTGCTTTATTCTCTTGCTGACACTTTATACTTTATAACTTTTACAATTTTCCTGTTTATCTTAAAATAACTGCATTTAAAATTCGCAATTTTATATGTATCATGGGTTGCAGTTAGTTGAAATTAGTCTTAATAATTAGCCGATAGTGTTAAAATGCGAGTTATTCATTATAGATGCTTTATAAGCCTAATTAGGCCAGTAAAAAAGACTTTTCGGGAAACCATTAACAAATTCTTTTGTATTGATGCATTATAATGAAGCAAACATTTACTTAACGGATTTGTTCACCCTGTATTACAAATTGAAAAATATGTACACTTCGCAAATAAAAGGCTTTTGTATTTATTCTTAACTTGCTTCATAAATCATGTTACAAATTTTTAGAAATAAAATCCATTCAATTGAGAATTAGTTTATTCAAAGCATACTTTGTACGTATTATGTTTAAGAATATATTAATATAAATTTATTCAAATTATTTCTCTGAATGTTTGCTTTATTGAAAAATAAAGTTAACTGTAGTTATGTTCTTAGAATATTTATTTTTCTCTCGTTTAAGCTAAAATTATTTAGAGTTTATCTGTGTCATTTTCACGATTGAGCAATATGTACTAGATAATAATCTCAGTAATAAGATTATTTCACCTTAAAGAGACAATGGTAATTTTAAAATAAATATTGTATGTGACATTTTCTCGATAACTTTTACTTGTAAATCCTACTATAATGCCGTTTATATTTTACATATTTTCTCGCACAAATTATATTTAATCTGATTTAAAAAATTGTTTTAAAAATTGCCAAAAAATTATTATATAAAAAAAATTTAGACAACTTATTCGCCCAATTAATTGACATTTTAAATTGTTAGATTATTCATAAGCAAAGCATTGTTTTTTTTGTTTTTTTTTCAATATTTCACCTTGTTACTTGATAACATAGAGAAATATAAAGTAAAGTGAATTAAGTAAGTCTAATACAAAATATTACGCTTGCGATAAATAATTGTACATAGTATAATAATAGCAGAATTAAGAACCCTACTTGCGTTACTATCCAAAGAAAGAAATTATTTTTCATTTTAATTTTAACTCTTCTATAATCAAACAATTGAATATTTTGACAAATAAATTTGAATGCCCTCATAGCATTAATAACATAGTTAGAAATTGTGCATTAAATCTATTTTTAAAACATTATTCAAAAATAAAATTTAAAACTAGTATCGAAATGAAACTGATATAAATACATACATGTATATTAATTTTTAAGGAAATGCAAATATAATTTTTCTGAGATAATAATTCTGTGAGATATGGATTTCAAATCCCATAAGCAAGTCTAATCTGATGACGATTAGCACGTTCACTACGACGACTCACACTTAATATTTGAACCAACTATCTAACCAAATCAATCTTAATCAGCGAGTAGTCTAAATAGTGAATGGTTCATCTAATTAGATAGTAATAGTGAACTGAAGGCAAGCCAAGTAGCAATAATCAAACTAAGCTAATTTTCACTCTGGATTAAACATTTTGAAAACTATCATTTTGATTTATTCTATATTTCCATTTCTCTGACTCAATGGAGTTTCTTCTGAGATATCCACTGAGCTTTTCTAATGATATTTTATAGGTACAGAATTAACCTAGAGAAGCGTTGAATTAAGAACAATTTTAAAAACATAATTATTTTAAAAACAATTTTGAATCAAACATTTTTAAAACATCATCATTTTAAAAACAATTTTTAATCAAACATTCTGAAATTTTTATAAGAGGATTTTTTTATATATCATGTAATAATTACTTCTAATAATAATGATGTAAATGTTTGCATATATAGGCGCTCTGCATGCTAAATCGTTACATCTTTGAAATCCAGTGCATAGGTACATTGGAGGTAGGTAATATGCACCTAAAAGTGATCGTTTTGAAATTTAAATAGAAAATACATGAATCAGAATTTTTCATTTTTTTCAACTGTAATTTTCGAAAATATTAATGAATAATAGGGAAATTTATCCATTTTTAAATGTAATATCCTTTTTGATGATATTGATTTAGTAGTCCTGCATTTTTTTCTGAATGTTAGCATTTATTTCATTTTATTTATTTTTCTTTTCAAAATCTATTGCATTGTTACTCTGAAATACAAATAATTTCCAATGTTTAATTTAACATTAATTTCCAACATTTAGGTCCAAGATTTTTTCAATCTTGAAAGCTATGGAAGGAACAATCTGCTTAATGTCTGTACAAATTGCAAAAATAACAAAGAAATGATATTTAAAAAATTGAGAATTTCAGAAAAGTTTCTAAACGAATGCAAAAGAAACCTTTTTAATGGCATTTTGATATTATGAGACTGGTCTTCTTTAGAACATTTATAAAACATTAAACATAACGCATGGAAGACATTGAAATAAAATTGCTATAACTCAATTTGGTGGAATCATGCACATGAAATTACATCTGAAATATTTAACTAGCATTAATTTTAACTAATATTCTTAACCAGGTAGAGGTGACTAATAGGTAATAAAAATGATTTTTGGTCGTTAAAAATAATTTTTATTATTTATTAATATCTTTACGCTCACATCAGGGCCTTATGTATACATAGATATTACCTGATAATTTCCTATATATATATATAGTAATTAGAATATAATTAATTTTATTGAGATATCGTGAATGTACTAACTTAATAATATAAGATTATAAACATATTAAATAATGTGTCACTACCTTCCGTTTTGAGAAAACTTTCGTTATATTTTGGATAGTGATTTTTTTGAAAAAATTGAATTCACTATCGGAAACCAAACATAAAATATATACTCTTTTGGTATGTGTATTTACAATTAATTTTAATAGCATTTAATGCTTAATTACATTGAAAAATAGATGCAATTTAATAAACATGAAATCATAAACTTTTTTACGAACATTTATAAATAGGGGTTCTTTAATTTTGAACTAAACATTTTATATTATATTTTAAAAGAACTAACTATAAATCTTTACTGGATGAAACATGATAACTTTTAAGTTAAATAATGAAAAAAGAAAATGTACCGATTGTTTTTAAAAAAATGTTAAGTACCATTTATTTTCTTTTTGTCAATGCTTCATGATTGTATTTGGATAAAAATTGATTTATACTACATTATTTTGAATATTATTCATTCAATTTAACCAACCAATTTTATTGAAATTTAAAATTAATAAAAAGTGTAATTTCACAAAAGACTGTTTATATTCGTCTGTTGATTGAAAGAAAAATGCATGTCACGTAAATCAAAGATTCATTCCAATGCATTTTTTTATTTATATCTTTCTCTTTTATTTTTGCAATTCTGACTCCTCTAATATTTACTGAATAGTCCACATTTTTTTCAAAATAACTTTAAAATATCTTATTGTGGAGTTGAATTGTAAGTTTCTGATTTCGGTTTGCCCTGGTAGATGGCACCACATCATGGTATAGCTCTTTATTCCAGTGTAGAAAGCATATAATTTTTTTTAATACAGTGAAGATATTTTATTTTCCTAACTTTCCTGAAAAGATTAAGATAAATCTGAACTACTGATACCACATTAGAAAAGCATAATTGGTATTATTTATATCATATGAATCATATTTATATTATATTATTATCTATTTCTACTATATTTATATCCCTGCTCATGAAAATTTATTAAATATTATCTGTATTCATTTCTTTTAAAACTGCAATAAAAAAGGAAAAATATAGATTATTGCGAGATAAACTTCTCTTTCAAATTTTTACATATTCCATTCAAATTAAAATTTCGATTAACACTTTAAAATTCCTTATTAATATTACTACGTTTCTACACAAACTCACAAATAAAACTTGACATTTAATTTACCAGATTAAAAAATTATTTTATCGGAATATATTCCTTATTCCCCGATTTTTAAAATCTGTACCAATTTTATTATTGCAATAAATTATTTTTTTAACTTAAAACAAAAAGTAATTTTTTAACGTATAATTTACGTTATTACTGCCATCTTTTACACGGTTTAAAGGGGATTGACATAAAGTTAAATATAAATATTATTATATAAAATTCAAATTTTAAGAAACACGTTTGATTATAACAGGTTAGTCGATGGTAATTCAAACTCATTTAAATGAAATAATATTAAGGTTTATAAAGATTTATGATTCAAGTTAGTTATTAAATTTTGAAATTATAATCAAAAAAATCATAATAACATTTAATTTGGTTTTACATATCTTGAAGGTAAATTTTATGACTTATGTACATGCAAGCAGACATTTAATTGATTTCCTTTTATTACTTATTTGTAATCACTTGCGTTTTTATTTTTTTTTATTTTTCCTTCCTAACATCCTCATTATCTATGAACATTGTATACAGCTTTAGGAATCACCCAGAATTTAATGAATGCGTGTTCACTATTATTTTGATAAGTAAATAATGATGAACGATTTTAAAGGGATTCCTTTAAAAAAAAAAAGGAATAACTTCTTCAACTTTTTTTTTTCATCTTAACCTAAGTACATTAAGTTTTATAAATAATTTAACTTTAATTAATTCATCATCTGTGGAAAAATTCTAAGATACTAGTTGCTACTGCTACACTGAAAATGGTCTATAGTCGATACTTATTATGCTTTGCTTCGTATAAAAAGCATTTCATCTGTGTAAAGGCCTTATCACACGGCGATATATCGTCAGCAGTTTTCCGTTTCTATCCTCAAGAACCGGTCAGGCAAGTTTTTCGTAATCGACAACTTTTTCTAACCAGTTTGAAAATGCCGATGAGAGTGACGGAAATATTATCTGCAAACGAAATTCAACCAATCATGTGACACTTTGAAGTGACGTCACACAAGTAACGTCATTTTCTTTGTCGTTGCTGTAGGAAAGTACCGACGAAATTTTGTCATGTGATAAGGCATTTAAGGATATTGATGTTTTGTTTTGATAATATGTTTTGATATTCAAATAATAACCAAAATGTTTGTATTAATTTATAAAATTTATTTCCAAACTGAAGAACTAATTGATATAAATTGACAAATGCGTGAATAAATATCATATTCAATTAAAAAAGATAGTTATTATTTCATTGCTAAGGTTATCGTCGAATATAATCCTTGTTCAAAAAAATTTGCTTTTGACTATTATAGTTTCAGTATAATTATTAATATCTAAGTATTTGAATAATCCTAAAAGTGTGCACGTTATCTGAGAAATACACTTAGATTATTAAATTTTATCATTATCATCTAACACATATTTGGATTCATTAAATGCTAAATGTAAATTTCAGTTATTTTCATCAGAGAACTGATTGTAAATGAACGAATCAAAAACCTGGGCTGTACAATCAACATAACTATTGGTGACTGGCTTACAGAAGTGATAATTGGTAATACTCAAGGACGAATTGAGCCCGGAAGGAGGGTTCGTATAGTAGGGCGTGGCTAACCAATCATTGGATTGTTTCCCATTGATAGGTCGCATAACAGTAGTAGTCAAAGCATGCAATTGGCAAAAATGCTTTAAAATACAGTAAGATGCTTAATTTGAAAACCTGTTGTTGTGAATTAAATTAGACAGATGAAGGTTTGCAAAAGCAATTTTTTAGAAAAGAAAATACGTCGTTAAATGCAATTATAAAAAGAAATTTTTAAAATGGAAGAAAAATTTCTACAGTACAGAAAAAATAAAGTAATTCTAAAAATAAATATATGCAAATAAGTAACAAATACTGTTTTAGTATTAATCATTAAAGTCTGAAATTCTTGAAACAACGTCGTGATATAAAATTTGAAAGGGAAATTTAAAAAAAAAAAAAAAAACACTTTTTCTATCAAAACTAAAGAATGAAAACGCAATGCAATGTAAATAAATAAAAAAAAAAATCGCTAACATTTTCGACAATAATGGGAAATAACAGATAATAGTAGTAGTCAAAGCATGCAATTGGTAAAATTGCTTTAAAATACAGTAAGATACTTAATTTGAAAACCTATAGTTGTGAATTAAATTAGATAAATGTAGGTTTGCAAAAACAATTTTTTAGAAAAGAAAATATGTCGTTAAATGCGATTATAAAAAGAAATTTTTAAAATGGAAGAAAAATGTCTACAGTACAGAAAAAATAAAGTAATTCTAAAAATAAATATATGCAAATAAGTAACAAAAACTATTTTTGTATTAATCATTAAAGTCTGAAATTCTTGAAATAACATCGTGATATGAAATCTGAAGGAGAAATTAAAAAAAAAAACTTTTTAAAAAAATCAAAATTAAAGAATGAAAACGCTGTACAATGTAAATAAATAAATAAAAAATTGCTAACATTTTCGACGATAATTGGAAATAACAGAAATGTTGTCCTTAATAACATGACCCAAAATATCACATACAGCAATTATTCAAAGGTATATGCGTGGTACTTATCTGAAAATACCATATCATATTTTTCAGAAAGAAGAGTCTTTTTAATTTTGGGTTAGTGTTGAATTACTTTTTTTAATATAATTTATCATTATTTAATTATATCTGCAATTTAATGGAGCATTTGACAAGCCCCTATGTGAATCACCAATATTTTTTTAAATTATAAAATCTTATTTTAATTTGTGAATTTCAAACTGAATTTCAGATTTGTTAAATTAATTATGACATTGGGAAGTTTAAATGTAAAATATGACCATAACGCACTATAAATGTCAATTTTTATTAATTTCAGAAGCCAAGGATGAACCTTTGGAAAGTGTAAGAGTACCAGCAACCGAAACGAAAGTGACAATAACAGGATTAAATCCCGGCACTACCTACGTTTTCAAAGTGCATGCAGAAAATGCTTTGGGTCGAAGCGGGCCCAGTCAAGATTTAACAATTACTACAGAAGAAGAAGGTATATTTCATTAAAAAAAACATATATCGTATAAAAAATTTTTTAAGTATTAAATTCTATATTAAATTTCGATATCAAGTCAAATTTTCTTGAAACTTAACGAATTAATTTTTTATTAAAACAGATTTTAACCTGGATGATAAAAAAAAAATCTCTTGGACCCTTCTTTAAAAATTTTGTTGTAATGTTTCAAATATAAATCCAGAATTTTTCTACTTACAATAATCTAAAAATATTGTATCATTTTATAAGAGAAATTAATCAAATCTCAGTGAAAATATATTCATAATATGTTTACAAATGAATTCAATTCAAATAGTAATTTTGATATATGGTATTTCATTCTGTTGTCGAAACTAAAATGTTAAGAGTTTTTGTCACCTATAAAGATAATGTAAAAAGTAAGTCACCTGCATGCATTAACAAATGTCAGAAGTAGATGTCTTGTATGAATGCAGAAAGATTACGAGAAGCAATCAGAAATTATTTATCTGCTCCTAAAACATTTTCAATTATAATATGCCAACTCAGGTCAAATTTCAGAGCAAGTCATGCGAATAATATACATTCTTTGTAATTTAGCCCAAAAAGTGTCACAATGACTATCATATTAGATTGTTACAAAATTTAGGGGGTGGGAAAAAAACGAAAAACTAAAGAAAATATTTTAAAAACTGTTGGAGATATTTCAGAATTTTCCAACTTTTTTTTAATGCCACAGAAAATTGTAAAAATTATCAATAAGTTAGAAACAGCGGTTTTCCAATTTTTATACTGAAAAGAGGAAGAAATTCTATCAATTAATAATAATTAATATATTTCTATCAATTTAGTAACATTAAAAACCTGTATCACTTCCAGTTCGCCGTTTTACCACAGAAGATGGCAGCTTTGTTCATCTGTGCATAAATTTTTAAAGTTGCATGACAAATATAAATGGTATTTGGCTTAATTAAATAAGCATATTGCCAAAATATGCTAAAATAATTTTTTTTTCAAAATATATGTAATACATATTAGAGATTGTGCATTAAAAGTTTCACCAATCAGAATTTTTGTGCCTTTAGAATCATGCAGGTTTGCGAATTCGAACAGCAAACATGAGTTAATGCAAAAGTTCGCCCCCCCCAACCTTTTTTTTTTTTTTTTTTCAATCAAAGTAGACATTTCCTATAATGAGAGATCTTTTGTAGTAAAATGAAAGCCTACATACCTTAATATTATACTCATCATTTTTTTTAAATCATCCATTCTTTTGAATTATGAGTAAAAAAGTTAAATCATTAGTAAAAGTAATTAGTTAAAGTTAAAAAATTAAAAGTTTCACCAATCAGAATTTTTGTGTCTTTAAAATCATGCAGATTTGCGAATTCGAACAGCAAACCTGAGTTAATGCAAAAGTTTGCCCTCCCTCAAACCCCCAACCTTTTTTTTTTTTTTTTTTTTTTTTTTGCAATGAAAGTGGGCATTCCCAATAATGATAGATCTTCTGTAGTAAAATGAAAGCCTGCAAACCTTAATATTATACTCATCATTTTTTAAATCCTTCATTCTATTGAATTATTAGTAAAAAATTGCAAATTTTTGAATCTTCAAAATTTTAACCTGAAGATCAGAAACTAATTTTCTTTGCCACTTTATATTTCTAGCCTTTATACATTGTTTTCAAAAAGTCTGCTGCACTAAGAAAACAATTTATCATAAAGAGGATTTTTTTCGGTCTTTTTTACTAATTCCTTCATCTACTCATTTCAGAACAGTAATTTATAATAATTAATGATAGAGACGGTATGTTTCCTGAAATAGAAAAAAAAAAAAAAAAAAGAAAACGACCAGTAAACCATAAAAAATGCGACCATTAAACAATTCATCCCTTAAATTAAAGATGTATTTTGATCCGCATAGATGGCAGCCCGATACACACAATTTTATTCCAGTATGACGTTTCTTTTATTCAATTCCTTGAGCTCGTTTAATGATATATTTAATAGTAATTAAATGCCTCAGTTTCTGAGTGTTTATATTCTTAAAAAAATAACTTTCTAGTACTTTTCACCTAAAAAAAACGGCTCTTATTTCAAAGACAATGCAAATTTACAGTAATATAAAGATATATTAATTTCTAATCCCATTCGAAATCCAAAATTTTTGAGATATAATTAGTTTTGAAGGTGAATTTTTTCGAGATACATTTCATTTATAATATTTTTCTGAAATATTTTAAACAATCTTAAAATTAGAGCTCTAAAAATTGAAATTTAATATACAAAGATGATTGTTTTATTCTGAAAAAATAACCAAAATTAGCGATATTACATACTTATTTTTTTCAAGTAAAGTAAATTACTATCTGGAAATAAATTTATTTAAGACATTTTTTATTACTTCTAAATTTTGACCAATCTATTTATTTTTTATATTCAAAAATGGTTTTATACATTTTGAAGTAATTTTTCAGTGCCTAGAATTCAATGATTGACAGTCAATTTTGCATAAAAAGAGTACAATCGGAAAGAATTCTTCTGTGAAATTTAGTATTTCTCCAGTTACTCTTACAAGTTTGATATTTTAAATTAAAACAAGCAATGATTAACCAGTTAAGTCCAATTAACGAATAAGAATATAATCCAATATATCCAATCAGTCCAATAAGAATATTAAGCTATATATATTTAATTTAGAAATATAGTTGGAACACTTTTTTCCTGAATGCCATCATGAACTATCAATTTGCCTTCATAGAAGACAAAAAACATAATTAAAAATGAGTTATTAATTAACTGGGCAGGTCTAAAATAAGGAAGACATGATAGTCCTCTCTCTTTGCCACTAGATGGCAGCAGAATATCACAGGTAGAAAATGCAACTGATACTTTTTGTTCATGTAAAAAATTATAGATGGCACTGCTATATCATAAATGCATACTGTTCTCTATTCCCTCCCCCATTTTTTTGCTCGAATAGTGAAAAAAAAAATGTTGTTTATAGTCATTGACATTTGTTTCAATTTTTTTGAGCATTATAAATGTTCACAAAATCAAATCACGCTGTTTAAATATATATAATGTACTACACAATTTATCTAAAAAAAAATTTGTTTTACATTGTTATTACATTTTTTAATAATATATATGTTATTACTGCCTTATCATTAGAATTACTTTCTTCTTTTCACTGAGTAATATTCTTTTAGCTCCAGCAAATTCTCCGCAAGATGTTAGAGTTATTCCATTAAGCTCTTCTATGGTGAAAGTGACTTGGAAGGTTTGTATAGGAAATTTTGTTATATAGCTGATAATTTATTGAAATTTTTGTAAAATGTGGTTGGAATTCAAAACCATCATTTACATCAATAAATATTAATTTTAAATAAGAATATCTTTTAGTTATCATATTCTACTGTAAATAAAAACTTTTTTTAAGAGTTATATTTTTGTAGTAATGTTTCTGGAAATTTTTAACATTCTTTTTTAATTAATGGTGTCAACTTAATATCATACGGTATATATCAAATATTTTTACTATCCAGCAAACCAAATTATACGCAGCTAAATAATTATGTGCCTTAACTTTTAAATTTCAAATTGAGAATAATTATTAACCTCTAAAATAAACATATTAGGCCATTTTTAAGATAGGAAATATTAATATGGCGAAATTTCACGATAAGAAATATTTATTTTTAAATGCGTGTAAATTAATTTTCAAAGCCTTGATGGTGGTAGTGAAAGAAAAGAGGGCAAGCTTCAACGAAAAAACAATAACCCAAGATTCTTCTTAGTTGTTTTTCGTACTGTGCTTTTAGAACACTAACTATTGTGTACCATACTATATTTAAAAAATTGAGTATTGAATTTTAAAAAGAATCCTTTGCCTCATGTCACCCCTTAATTTCCCTGAAATTATGTTTTTCGCTTTCACATTAATTCCATTTTCTTATATTAATTAATACATTTTTAAAAAATAGTGGCATATAATTTTGCATCTTAATTTCAATCATGTACTAATGAAATATTGAAAGAATGTAATATGGATTTTTTTGTTGTTATTTCCAGGCTCCTTCACCATCATCTTTGGGTTATCTGCTTGGTTTTTATGTAGGATACAGAGATCTGTCAACCAATGATCCCTACGTGTATAAAACAGTGGACATCTCTAAGCAAGAAAGACTAAATGAAGCTCTGATTTCTAATTTACGAAGAAATACAAAATATGCCATAACGGTACAAGGATATAACAGTAAGGGGGCCGGGCCAGCTTCGAAAGAAGTTATAGTCCAAACTCTTCAACATGGTATGTACACATAACACAATCTTTTTGGCAATGTTTATTCTAAATTTAATATAAATAGATGGTTATACATACATGTGAGGTGTCGTGATGACCAAGAAATAATAAGTCCAGATAATAAGTTTTATGGATTTCAATGAAATATTAATGGTGAACAAGTGATGATGATCAATTTACTGGATGGAATGGATAATCAGGTTCGTATTTAGCATGCAAGTTTCGTATTTTAGAAATACGTCGTCATTTCGTCCTTCTCATACGTTTTGGATTATTTTAGTTTGTGGTAATCATCTTGCCTCGTCGACATGAACTGAACTTTGCACACGTTTTCTCCACCAGAGGGCTGCTTAGTGGCAGCAAGTGAGGTCACAGGCGTCACTCAATGGCGGGAAGTGATATACCTGGCACCACATACATATATATGTTTGTTAGTTAGTGTGTGTGTTGCAATACTGGATTATCATTCTGATCTTTTGAGTTATTAGGTCTTTGATTTAAAATTAGTTTAACTTTAACCTTCCTTATTGATTTGACACTAAAAGCAATAATCAAAATTCCTATTTAAAATCATGCTTTAGATTTAGTATGTTTATTGAAATGTTATTACTAACTTTATATTTTGTTCGTAAATATAAAGGTAGTAAAAAGTCAAAAGAAAAAATTTGATTCATTTATACTTCAGGTAAAAAAATATCTAAAACATATTTTTCATAAATTTTTAGAGTTGATTAGCATAAGCTTTTTTTTCTTATGTGTACTAATATCGTATATTTCAGATGATTATATTGTTATTTACATGTATTTATTTATCTAAAATGATATGGTACTTTATACAAACTCGACACATGAGTGTATAGATGTATTTACTTAGAATTTTCCACTTTAATGATAAATTGTGTGTTAAACATTACATAGGATAACTGAGTTGAATTTTAGTTGATGTTTTTTTTCAAAAGCTGCATAAAATGGTTACTTACTTTATTGATTCTTTTTTAAACTGGCATATACACAAATATCTTTTTTATTCAGATGTTTTTGAACATGTTTAGGGATATAAGAATAATTACTAAATTATAAATGAAATTCTTATATTGTTATTAAATAGACGCATTTCTTACATTTAATTCAGAAACTGAAATTATCCATGAAGATGAGACGAAATTAAGGCTAGCAGGCCTATATGAAAGCATTTCAATTTATTCTTCAAAATGCATGATGTATTGAGCATTATATATTTATGTATTGAGCAGAATATAAAAACTTAAATAGAATTTTGAATGTTTTATCGTTTTAATAAGTTGGCTAATATGTTTGTCAATTATATAATCTTGAATGCAGTTTTGATAACAAAAATATGCCAACAAAAGTTTAGTTTTAATTGTTAAGCATTTTTCCATCATTAAATATTTTCTTTATTTTCTGAATTTAAAATGAGATCAAATCAATTCCATTATATTAAATTTTAGTATTTTTTAAAAAATCTAATGAAATTCAGAATGGTTATATTTAAAGTTTTCCCTTGACATGGTCATAAAAGGAAAACTAAATTAACATACCAATTTTTATCAAACTTTTCTGCCACAAAAGAAAAAAAAAAGTTCAGAAAATCCCCACTTAGGGAGAAATTGTCCTATACACAATATTGTTAAGCAAAATACAATATGAAGGCACCGGTTTAAAATGTATTTGATCATTTCTGAAACGAGTTACAAAGCTTGTTCATTGTGTGTTATCGCAAAAGCACTGTTTATGGTGATAATCCGAATAATTTGACATTCCTGTGATTTATCTTGGTTTCAAAATTTTGGACGCCAGATTGCACATGCTTTGTAGCATGTTTCAGAAACCTATAAACTCATTCTAAACCAATGTCTTCAGGCCGTATTTTGCTTAAAAATGCTGCATACTGCGTCATTTCCCTTCTGATAGTGAATTTTGAGCCTAATTTATACATTTATTTATGCGGAAATGTAATTTCATTGTCATCCTTTAAACCTTTATTAAGTTTGATAACATTTGGTTCAGTAGTTTTCCTTTTATGATCATTTCAAAGTGGAACTTTAATTATAATTACCCTATATATATTTATTGTAAGTTAAGTACATTTAAAGAGAATTTCTTAAAAAAAGTAACTAGAAACATTTATACTCGGGAAACAGAGCAAAAATAAAGAAACCCAAAACTTTTTATCATCTGCTTAATACAATGATCGAGAAAAAATAATGGCATGAATTACCATTTTGATATCCTACAGCGAGATTCAAAATTTGATGAAATAATTCAAGATTAAACTTATATTTTCTTTAAGAGAATTTATTAATACTATTAAAAAATATCGAGTTCAAAATAGGCTGCTTCTGTTTAATGTAGCATTTTCATGTCTTTTCTCAAATATTAAAGATTTCATGATAAGCAGTTTTTGAAGAACCGAAAACTTTCCCATGCGACTTTACAATTATCATCTCTCCTGCTTCAAAATGCATTTTTCCCCCAAAATAATTCCAGTTGAAAAGAAATAGATTTAGGTTTGCTGCATAAGAATATTAGGCCAATACTAAGAGTTTGAAGTGTTGCAAACATATTTTTCATTTTGATTATGTTTTGTGGATCGGCTTACTCGTTATGATGAATTAAATCAAAAGTGAATATTGATATAGTTTTATTAATAGAGCCTTGAATGTATGCCGCTAATATAAAGAAATGATGAATTAGAGTAAATCCAAAAAGGTTATAATTTTGTAATGTAATAACTAAATTTTAATTTTATAATAATAATCAAATATTATTGCTATAACCCATCTTTCAATTAAATGACTAATGACGTAACATATTTTGGGTTCTATTAAGGTTTACTTTAATCAAATGCTCCATCGAAAAACCATTCTTTTTTTCCTTTTATGCGAAAAGTCAAATATTTTTTATGCAATACTCTTATTATTTAAACAGCTTTATTTACAAAATAGGAAGAAATTTGCTTCTAAATGTCTTGTGTACGTAAATTTCATTGCTATTCTATATTTTTTGAATTCAATTTTCACAAATTTCATTCATTGATAAAACTTCCTAACAAAAAATCCCTCACAAATTGTAATTTTTTGTGCTCAAATTTCGTATAATAATTTCGCAATACATTCTGCAAATTCTGAATGAAAGAATTGGCAATCCATTCTTTTAGAAATATTGTATATTTTTTTTGTTTTTATTTTTGTTTTCAAATTCTTCACAACACAAAAAGAACTGAAAATTTCCCTCTGTTTATTAACCGATCCCCGATATTTTATGAGTGGATAAAAATTTAGCTTATATTTTAAATTAGAAACTAGGTAATGTATTTCCCAAGCTACCTACAAAATTTTAAGCAAATCATTTTATATATCTTTAAACTATTTTTGCTTTAGATTGTTTGTTAGTCAAAAAAGAACATTTTTCCAATTTTTAAAAAAAACCGTAGGCGTTCCAGACAAAACGCTGCACATTTTCCTTATTCCAGGGAAATTTTTAAACTAATTCTGGAAAATTTTATTTTTTCCCCTCACAAGGAAAAAAAAAATTAGTATTTACGAAACTTTTTAACTTCAGACTTTGAAAAATTTCTTCTTTTCAAGTTTTTCTAAATCCAAAGATCATATTTTTCAGTTTTATTTGTTTGAACAACAATAATTCACAACTGATTCGAATTATATTTTTGAAATTAAATATGTGATCTGCATTTTAAATTTGTATCCATCATTTTTTTATGCCCAAGTGTAAACAGAAGAAATTATTGCAAAGCCTAAACTAATCGCAGTTGTCTTTCGAAATTTTTTGGCATACTATCATTTGAAAATGCTACTCCACATCCGCGTAAAATTATACTTTTTAAAGCTAAGATGTGAACGTCAGGAACACAAGTTATTTTATTTTCACTCCTAAGTTTCGGATTTCTTAACATAATAAAGAAATTTAATAATTATGTATTAAATGCAATATATTAACGAGCAATAGTTACGAAAAATCGTTTGTCTTGGATCTAGCATTCTCATTCAAACTATCATTCTTTCTTTAGCGATTAATTGATAATACTTGTAAGGAAAAAGATCGAATATGCATTTCCTAATCATTTTTTCCCGCCTCGGAGGCTTGGTGGTAAAACCAGAAAGTTTCAGGTTCGAGACCCAATTCAACAAAATAACCGTCTTCCAAGAGGTTTGTCACACATTCAACCAGTCAGACCAAACTCCCTTCCGCCGTTGTAGTTTAGGGTGGAGAGGGTGGGTGCCAACTGAGGTGTTGTCCATGTCATCTGATAGCCAATCAAAATTACGAGGTATGCCCCAAAATAGAAACTAGTGCTGCTTTACGATGGGTCTTTATTATAACTAAACTAAACCACACATCCCCTCCCCTACTCATTGAGACAAAATTTGACATAAAACTACAACAGTAGTCCTAAGAATATATATCATTTATTTAAATTTTTACATTATGACGTTTGAATTTATGAGAAATTACTGACTGACAGATCGTCATCCCTTTTGTATATTTAGTTCAAAATTCGATAAAAATGATAACATTAGATGATAAATTTCAAAAGATGAACAAAATGATAATCAATTTCTTGACGGGTTTGGCTCAAAATTTGATAAAGTTTTATATTATAAATACTAAACTTGTGTACGAAATTTTTATATATTTTTTAATGTTTTGCATTTTGACAGCGATTTACTCTGAAATTATTTCTTTCAAAATTTGATAGAAATATAAAGATTTGATTTATAGATCATATACTTAAATTCAGTGATCGGCTTTAAAAAGTTTTTATCATGAGTTCTAGGCAGACAGACAGTTGTATTAACAAACAAAAGTTTTTTAATTGTTGCTTTAAATAAGTTTTCTCAAAATCTTGAAAATAAATATTAAATATATTTTAGCTACTGCAATGCTTTGTATATTTCATATACGAGAAAGCATATAAAGAAAATCGATAAAATTTGATGCACATAAATATCATCCAAAGTTTAGATCCGGATCAAAATTTGAATGAAAGCATACAAGGGTTTATTCAATTGTCGAGTTATATTTTTAGATGCCTATGAGTTGGATAGTTGAAAATTTAGGCAACTTAAATGAAATATAGTGGATTAACATTTAAAATGAAGAACCTTATTAGATTTTGAGCCAAATATGTGACCATCTTTTGGTCTGCATTTTCATTTGAATTTAACACAATAACTTAATGACATTCCGCCAAAAATCAATCAATATAATGTATATAATCTTGTACAAAAATAGTACTTCTGCGTCAAATTCCAATTTTAACCGATAAACAACAACAACAAAAAAGAATTTTAATATACATATTCAGTTTTTTTTTTAAATTTCTACTGTGAAACAGGATTTTGAAATATAGTGATCTGAAACTAAATATACGTGAGATGTGGTAGCGTTCACTACCTTAACCCTAATCTATATTTTATGCTGATAGGAAACGGTATAATATATTTATTAGAGAGAGGACATGAAAGTTTCAGGGCTCTCTTTAACCTGTTCTTTACAATTCCTTTTTCACGTGAAGAATCAAATTTTAGCTCAAAATCATTCATACTACTGCGCATCATATCAATTTGATTTAAAATGACGATTTATACATTATTCTACTAAATATGTACATTATTTAACAAACCTATTATTAATTATCATTCTGAAATTTTTTTTTAAACATTTGCATTTTAATCATGTTTTCTGGAAATATCAAGGCAACAGTAAGGCACGTTAGTGACTGCCAGTCTTTCTCGAAGACACTCGAAAATAAATACTGATTGAACGGACCGCTGCAACCGCAACACAAGTTAAAAATGTGGTTGAGTCCTAAGGGTCATCACCGACAGCGGTACAACCTTCCCCGTTGGAAGTACATCCAATCACCGATGGGAGAAGTCAGATTCCCTACCTTAATTGTACCCTCGGGTTGACGAGATCCAACAACTATGCTGGAAGCATTTCATCCCCAATTATAAGATGCCCTTCAGGGGTTATAAGGCAACTGTAAAGAAATACAATATTAAGCTCTCTAGAATGTGTTTCTTTGCTTATTGTGCAGAATTTTTGAAATATTCTGTATAGAGAGCATATCTTAAATTATTTTTGTCTTTATTCTTAATTGTGCAGAGATAGAGGATATAATAAAAAATTTATGTATATCTTGCATTGGGCATGTATTTAAATCCAGCTGCTAGAATAGAAAAATAATAATGATAATACTCTTAAATGCTTCCTTTAATATCCTTGGTTAGCTTTCAGAAAAAAATTATGAAAGTAAATATGATTACTGATATTTTTTTACAATTCAGTAAAAAATATCAGGAAGAAAAAAAAATGAATTGCAAAATTATATATATAGATGCTTTTTGAGAGATAATATGGTCACAAATTGTAAAGAAACAAATGTCAAAATTTCGATTGGCATTAAATTAAAAATTTGAAAAGATTTCTCAACAAGCAGTACGAGACAAAATCATTAATTATAGATCAGAAGATATATTCTATAGAACGGTAGGCAACACCTCCAGTTACCTCATGCCTCATCTTTTTCACCTCCTCATTACATAATGTATGTTCGACTATGAATATTCTCCTCATAAAATTTAAAAAGATATTATTTGACAATAAATATTTTCCTAATAAAATATTCAATGATATTATTATTTAATTATAAATACTCTCCTAATAAAATATTCAAAGGTATTAAATAACAATAAATAACCTCCTAATAAAATATTCAAACATATTAAATAACAATAAATATCTACTAATAAAATATTCAAAGCTATTATCTGAAAATAAATATTTCCCTTGTAAAATATCCGAAGATATTATTCGACAAGAAATATCCTCTTAATAAAATATCGAAAAATATTATTCGACAATAAATATATTCTTAATAAAAATTAAAGATGTTATTAAAGTATTTAATATCCTTTCAAGATTTTTGGAAGAAAAATTTATAAAAAATGCTAATGTTTTTTTTAATATTATGCATTGATTAAAATGACAAAAATAATTTGATAACGCTTGAAGAAGGAAAGAAATTCTACAAACTTAGAAAATCAATTGCATTAGATTTTATTTTACTTAAAGATTTCAGCTAATAGACATTGCATTTTTTTACATTAGATTTAGAGTAAAACATATGCTTAAAATATATTAAAAATATCTACTATTAACATCATCATTATCATCATATTTTTTAAGGTTCAATATGGCCGAAAGCAATAATTTGGCATGACAGTTTCCAGTTTAAGAAAACATATTCGAAATATAATTGTTTAAGTAAATACAAAAAAAAAAGAACTTTGTAAATTTTCAGCTTAATTTATACGTTTTCACAAAAATAGTTTTTACTAAAAATTGGATTATAGGATTTTTTTCGTCTACATAATTAAAAAAAGGATGAATAAAATTCATATGGAAGTCTTAATTCAAAGAATAAACTTCATCTTTCTTTTTTTTTTTTTCATTTTACTAAATATTTTTGAGTCTGAAAAATGCTATCATTGAGTTTCAACATTTATTTACATTATTTCTTCGAAAGAATATGCCTTTGAAACATTAATAATTTAATCTAGGTGACATTTCTTCGAAATTAATGTTTCTTTTTCAACTTAGTTTGAAAAAATTCTGACAAATTTTAATAATATTTCTCTATAATCAAAATCCAAATTTTTAAAAAAGTTTAGTAAAAAGGCAAATTAATATTCTCTAATGAAAAAAAAGATAATTGCTTTAATAGGTTGCTATTTTTATTTTAAGGTATGAAGAAATAGTATTATGTGATGTTCTGATTAATTTAAGAAAATATGAATTTAAAAATGCGTTGGTATTTTATTTCAGCACAATCTTTCTCTCTAATAATATAATTATAATGTTGTAGTTTTTTTTTTACCAAATAGAGCAGAACTTCAAACATTTTTGAATTATTAAAATTATTTTTGGAACACCAATATCAGGAATTGGAGGATCAATTATTAAGAAAAAAATGAATTAATTTTGATTTCAATTTTTTTGATGGTCATGTTTATTTTCATCTATTTATAAATTCTTAATTAAACATACTGATATGCTTTATAATGCTGACAAAATATAGCTATCTTTTAATAAATTGAATTAACACATGGCAATTAAAAATATCAATTGTATTAGATATTGTATTATCTTTTTAAATTTGTTTTGAAACTAAATTTTTGTTAAAAAATATTATTAAGTTTCAGATAATCGAAAATAGTCCTTTTGAACCCAAAGATTGTTTTTAAATTTTCATTTACCGAGTATGTAGACATTTAAAAGTTAAACATTTTAATCAGAAAAAATTTAGTTTCTCTCTAGCAATATAGATGGCGCAGTGCTCCAAACCGAAGTTAGCTGAAGTTGTTTATAAGCAGAATAGGAGTCTCAAAATTAAATGTTTCAGAAATATAAAAATGAAACTTAATACTATTGCTTAAGATTCATATTAATGCATTTTTGTAAGTATTCTTTGAAATGTGTTTCATTTTTTTTATCTGAAGTGTCAGTGTTATTAAATGGGCATTCTAAAGGCATTCATTATAAAAATGTGAACAAGGTGCATATTATTAACTTATTTATAGGAAACATTGATAATACAGAAATTCAATTGTATTTTAAAAATATTTTCAATTAATAGTTCCATTTTTCCTCATATTGGATTTCGTATTTTTTTTCACTAGATCCACCGAGATCTCCGGTATTGAAAGTTATCAACACTTCCGAATTTTCAGTGGAACTTCAGTGGAGTATATCAGAAGTATCACCCATAACTGGTATGAAAACATTTGTTTAGAAATTTAATTTATTTTTTGATAAGTGATTTCATTTTTTTAAAATAGAATATTTAATGTTCATCCGCTGTTACTGCATTGTGCATTAGTACTTTACTAACAAATCATTTTGACATTTCTAAATTGTTATATGTTAATTTTTAAAAGACATATTGCTATCGGATTAATTTATTTCTTTATAATTTTATGTTCAATTATCTTTATGGATACAATATACAATACAATATTCCTAGTAAGCGACAAATTATAAACGTTTTTCTTTCAGTTACAAGTTAGAATTCCATTTCATATTCTTTAGAATTAAAAAAAACAAAACAGTATTCATATAAAATAGAAATTTTTCGTTGTGATTATTTTACGTTTTATAAGTTTTAACAAGCCATAAAACCTTTTTCATTGATTTTAAAGTACCTAGAATTGACAAGATCTGCAAGGTGTGTATTTATAATTGAAAGACAAAATACCGTCAAATTTTGATATTTTTATCGGGTTTTTTTTGTGTCTGTGCAATTAGCACTAAATTCTCAGATGGCTAAATTTTCATAGCCATTTATTGGGGGCAAAATAAATTATAAAAATATTTAAGTATGACATTTTATATACATGGCATTCAGAAACATCTTTTGGATTTTTTTTTAAAAATTGGGATTTTTACTTGAAATACTATATTTGTGATGTACAGATATATTTTAGAATCACAATTCTTTAATGGAGACAGTATGAAAGTTTTATCTTTTAAATATTTTATTTTATAAGACTGAAGAAAAGTGGAAACATGATCTGTTATTGTAATGGAAGAACAGTATTTTAAAACATTTTAATATATTTCTCTCACTATCTCTCTATCTCTATATATATACATTTATATTCAGAGTGCTATCTAGAAGGATATTTATACAGTGCAATGCTAATAAACGTACTTTCTTATTTTTAAACCACATTCATTAAAAATATCTAGAAATTATTCCATATTTTTTTCTGATTTATTTATTTATGCTAACTTTTATAGATATTGATTACTTGGAATATTAGATTTTATTATTCCTGATTTATTTATTTGTGGTAACCTCTATGTTTAATGATTATTCTGAATACTACATTTTTTTAGGGTACAAATCATTTTTCAAGAAGCTGAAAGATTGATTTAGTATGGAAATCCTATATGCGTTATATGTAATAAATATAAAATTTAAAAAGAAATTTTAAAAATTAGGATTTTTTCTTGAGATAGTATATCTATGATGTTCAGATATACTCTTTTAGAATAATATTTACTTGGTAAGACACCATATAAGTAATATTTTTTTAAATATTTTATTTCGTAAGATTGAAGAAAATTGGAATAATAATTTGTCATTTTATTGGAAGAACAGTGTTTCAAAAGTTTTATAATATAGGCTCAATCTCTGTGGATTTATTCAGAGTGCTATTTGGAATGATATTTATGTAATGAAATGGTGAAAAACGTATTTCGTTTTCAATTTTAAGCTACTTCATTAGAAATATGTGGAAAATATTTAGTATTTTATTATTCCTGATTTATTTATTTATGTTAACCTTTACGTCTATTGATTACTCTGAATAATATATTTTCTAAGCAACGAATATACTATTTTACAAGAAACTGAAAGACTGAATTATTATTAAAATTCTGAATGCGTAGTAAATAATAAACATTAAATTTATTTTCCTCGCTGATGGAAAATATTTATGTATTCAGATACAGATTTCTTTTAAATTAGACAATAAAATATTCAATGAAAAATTATGCTTTTGCACTTGTAGAAAGAAGTTATTAATGTTTCCTAGCAAGTAGTTATGCATTATTAATAAGCCTATTCTTATTATATCTAAATATTCTTCTATACTTCAATTAAATAATTATACTTTCAAGAACACTCGTGCAATTTTAAAGAGGAATAAATTATCTTTATATATGGAAATTTCGTTTTTAACACATTGTTACAAGGGTAACACTGGTATAACAGTTACTAAAATATGTAAGAAAGTTAAGATGCATGACAAAATTACATCGAATGAAATAAATGGCAGGTGAGTTTTACAAATATTGGCTATAAATAAAATAAATAAATAAATATTTCAAAAAACGTTTCAAAAATGAGTGCTATAAATATGCAGTAATTTTTAAAAGACAACATCCATCTTGCACAAAATTTAATTCATATTCTTTTATTTTTAATTTCTCTAAAAATCACATAAATACTTATGAAATGATTGCAAATTATAATTGACTAAGGGATATATAGACACTCTTAGTTTAGTTTAATTACATTAACGTCCCGTTTTAAAGCAACACTTGGGCTATTTTGGAACAGAAATTATAAATAATCGATAAAAAAAACTCGATGCAGTAAGTTTAGAAGAAAGAAGTAGAATTATAACAGAAAAAAAGTAGAATTAGAAAAAGGTATGCTGAAATGTAAGCTATCATTTTGTTCACAAATATAGAAATCTACAAATGTAGAAAAAGTACGAAATTTTATGATAAAATTATGAAGCTCATAA
This sequence comes from Argiope trifasciata, assembly GCA_026543055.1. Lineage (NCBI taxonomy): Eukaryota > Metazoa > Arthropoda > Arachnida > Araneae > Araneidae > Argiope > Argiope trifasciata. The sequence continues at coordinate 2,225,756 of JAPMOQ010048154.1, forward strand.
ATTATTTACATTAATTTGCGGTTTATTTTATAAAGCATTAATGTTTTACAATTATGCATGACTGAAATAGACATGCTTAGATAGACACATGATGGTATGGTTTCATTATCCCCTCGTGTCTAGTAGCATAACGTAATTATTTTGTTAATTAAATCAATTTACCAAATGCAAGTACTTTTTACAATCCAGTTTCCAAAGAATTTTGAAAATCATCTTCAGAAATGGGCGCCTATTTCCACCAATAGTAATAAAATAGAAGTATTTGAACTTGAATAAAAATTAATAGCAAAAACATATCATAATATAATGACTTAGAAGAGGTTTGAATATGTGGTGTATTTTTTTTATTTTACACTATACTCTAAAAAGTTAAATATCAAGACACTTTTGATTATCTGTCTGTTGTTTATACTCACAAAAACTATTATGAAATATGATGAGAAAGTGTTTTTTTAAATAGAAAATTGGTTATTCTCATAGTTTGGTTATTTCAAATTTACTTTAAATATTTGTTCTTGTTGATTTTCAAATTAAGTTACATAATATTGTGAGAACTGATGATAGGCATTTCCAATTTTTCTATTTGGCATTTTAATATTGATTATTTTATGACTTAAATACCTCATATTAGTAAAGATATTAGAGATCAAAATAATCAGAGATTAATTGCCTTTTATCTTCTTTTTAAGACAATGTAAATCTAAAATTGAATTAACTAAATTTTTAGCAGCTTTTAAAGTAAAAGTTTAGTATTTTCTACCGTTGAATAAATATATATGGATATGAATGTAATATTACGCACTCTATTCTGAAACTTTAAAAAAATTACATGAAGTATTGATGAAAATATAATTTTTGTAAATGCTATTACTCGTATCTAAATTGTTTCTGAAGTTTTCATAAAGCTATCAAATTTTTAATGTTTTTTAATGGTATATCATTTATATTATATTAAATGCTCTTATAAAAATATATTATGTATATTCTTTGTCGGAAAAAACAATTTTTCTGAAATTGGAATGAATGGATTCGATATCATAAACTAATAACAAGAAAAGATTATAAAATATTAAAACTTTAGTAATAATGCTCAATATTTACAATACGATGCTCCAAATGTTGCGAAAAATTGCAATACTTTCATAATAGATGTTGATGCTTTCACCAATCACAATGTTGCAGATTATAAAATAATGTTGCCCCAGTTCTAATGTGAAGACTAAGATTACTTTACTTCTACTTTAACACTCTTAGATATATAGAGAGAATAAAAATAGGTAAATAAAAAGATCGTGAAAAAAACTATACTGAATATTTGCTTCCCTCGCGTCTCTGTCTAAAACAATGTTTTATTTTAAAGACTTTATCTGTTACTTAATTTACAAGCGACTTATGTTTGGTCAATTGTTGAGTTTACCATAAGATTAGTTAATTCACAAGCGGCTGACAGCTATTGAACTGTGGAGTTTTTATTATGTTATATAGCTCAATAATCTGCATTAATTAAGATTAATTTTATAACAAATTAAATCTTCTACTTTCAATGTGAAAAATTAATTGCTGCTTTGGTTAATGCAATGATTGTAGCTATACACAATATGTCATATTTTATTCAAAATTTATAATTAATTTTTTTTTCTGTTGCCCGTTGTCTTTGACATTTTGACTCTTCAAAGAACAAAATATCCCAAAGGTGACGTAATGGAGCCAAACTGTGTTAAGGGAAAAAGTATGTCAGTTTCTTTTTATTCAATGCTTAAGGTCTCTGAATACAGTGAAGGCAGTATTAAGATGTCTTGACAACTTAAAAAAAAAGGATTTAGCTCATCAGTTATCCAAATGTATAAAATACTTTTTCAAAGTCAAAGACATTTTAACAAATCTGCGTACTCCCAAATCTACCATCGCTGATAACAGAAGAACATGCATGTCTAACTAAAATTATATTTTTCATTAAAAGAAGTCATAAATTATAAGTCATTACAAGTTGATTAATATTTTTCAATTCTACATGAAATATTTATACTTATTCAAATTATTTCCCTTTTGTTATTTTATTATTTTTTATTAAATTATTGTTATAATTAAATTATTTTATTAAGAAAATTATATTAATTTTCTTCAAGTTAATAAATGTTTAAATTGTTTTATTTTTATTATTTTATTATCATTATTTAATTATTTAATTTTTTTCAGCATGAAAATGTTTGTATTAAAATGTATGTACACACTCGAAATTTCAAAATCTCTCAAAATATCAAATGTTTTTTCTCTCTTCAAAACATTTTCTGAGCCTTTAGCTTTCAAATGATACCAAGATTTTATTAATATTCTGTATATTTCTCGAATTATAAGGATTTTTCTTGAGGTGTTTTCACTAAAAATTCTAGTTTCGGTTTTTTTAAAACTCATTTTATAAAGAATGATGTTTTTCCACTATGTTGTTTCATTCAAACTATCAAAACTCAACAAAAAATTAGCCAAATACAATTGTTTATTTATCAAAACAATCTGTATAAAATAGTGGAAATTTTGTGTCTCGGTCAAAGTAGCGTTTATAGAAATAAATTTTTGATACATATTTAAGAGTTAAAATTATAGAAAAAAATCACTTTTTCTATTCGTCGTTGATGAAAAAAATTGTTAAGAAAAAAAACTATGTACTTTTATAATTTGATTAAGGCAGATAAAATGAGGATTAATATTATGTATAATTTCCAGCTCAATCAGTGTGTGTCGGTACAAATTAGAATTTAAGATATCATGTTTCAAAAAATATGCTAATTAGCTCATAAAATATTAATAAATAAATAAATAGTGTAATATTTTTTTCTCAATGAAAGGAGTTTATACATATACTAGCCGCCTTTGGCGACTAGCTGGCTCGCCATGAGTAATGCGTTCTAAAATTTTCAATTAAATCTCATATTTATTAGCCTTGAAGTAATTCCGTGCATTGATTGGAATTAAATTAATATTTTTTTAAGTGATGGACGGAAAATTCTAAAAAAGCGCGTTTTCCTAATAATATTCTTTAATTTTATAAATCAGTTAGTTTTAGCTATCGATTTAGAAGACTGATTGATCTAGCAACTTTTATTTAAAATATTAATTAAAATATTTTGTAAAATATGGCTCACAGAGCAAAGTATGAAGGAATCTAAAACTCATAACTCATCAATGCGTAATTGGATTCAAGCCACATAAAATGCCACATAAATTCAATCAGGTTTATCGTAAATAAAGAAGATTTATTGCATTAATGATGTAGATATTTCAAACGATCATAGAATCCTTTGCCTTACATTTTTTAAAGAAAATATCATATTTTATATTTCTTTTATTTTATCCAGTCACGTGCTAAAAGTTGCATTTCTTTAGATTTATTTGCGATTATAGTTTTTTTTTATTTGAACTTCCGTCATTGTTTTTTTTTATTTTATCCAGTCACGTGCTAAAAAAATGGCTACAATATTTCTTTAAAAATTCGTTAAAAATAGAAGCTTAAGCTATATATTAAAACACTGATACCATTAGAAAGCTAATTTTTTATTCTTTAAATTTATGTAAAAATCCTGTTTGTGCAATAATATTTTTAGAAATTATAGCGGAAAAACATTGAAATTTCGCTTAAATTTTAATTAATTCAAATTATAATTAAAAATTCGAAAAAAGGGCTCCAAGATGCGTATTTCCGACCTCCAAGGTATACATGTACCAAATTTAATAGCTGTAGGTCCAACGGTCTGGCCTGTAGAGCGCCAACACACACACAAACAAATTGAGCTTTATTATAAGAATAGATTAATGACCTTCTGTGAAAAAATTGGATTTTTAAGGTTGAAATTATAAAAAAAATCGTATAGTGTGTACGCACACCTATATATAGGTACATGTGTATACACACATATATCTACCTATATATATGTATATACGCATCTATCTTCGGGACAGAATTTTTTCAAAAAAAAACCCCTTTAATTATCATTTTTAGTTTATTTTCTAGATCAGTACAATTCAAAGCAATGAATATTACCATTTAAAATAGGGAAATCGGGGTAAATTTAAATTACATTAACAATTGGTTCAAATTTTAACGTAATTTGTTACGCAGTCAGATGGGGAAATTTCGATAACAAAATAGAGAAAATTGATGTAAAATGAAAAATGCCCTAGCAGAAATTCTGATAAATATTTAAAAATTCTTTTTCTGCAGAACATATTTACAGTTTCAGTGAAGGCAATAAACTAGTATATAAGAAATATTTGCATTTATAAGAAAGTTATGCCAGTTTGAGCATTTCCTAATTCAAAATTTTGTCCAAATTCATACATGTAAATAGCATTAAGCAGCTCTAAATCACAAATTATTCATCTCAGAACTATAATCCTGATTAATTGCTTTAAGGATAATACAGATGACTAGTATAAAAAATTTCTGAAAAAAAATATTCCTTATTTTTTGAGAGATAATGTTTTGCGTATCAAATTGTTTACGAAACAGAATCTCCACAAAATTTGCGTTTCAAATTTTTATTCATGTCTTATGAACTTTACTTATATTTTTTAATATGCACCACATTTGTAGCATACACCATCTTCGCTAGAAATGTTATTAGTTTTCTTCTTTTTAATGATTGTTAATTTTTTTCTATCAATTTACTTCACTTTAAAGACTACCTTCTTAATGTGACGATTTTTTTTAATCGAGAGAAAGGATGTCTTTCAGCGTATCATCCCCAGGAGTTATTCCCATTTCAGAAAAAATTGCTCAGGTATTATATAAACTTCATTAAAAATTATTAAAGATATTTTTACAACTAAACGTAAAGTCCAGGTCGACAAATGTGCTTTTTGGAGCAATCGTCCTCAAAAGATTATTGAAGCTTTCATTGGCATTTTGAGTCTTAGCCAGAAAACATTTTTCTAGTAAATCCTGATCGCATAGTTGCATGTATGAGGACTTAACAATTTTGATGATGCTCTGTGAAAAACCTATATTACCCTATGAAGATCTGTTAACAATTTATTTTTGAGGCAAATCTTGTGTTTTGAATATGATGCGCCAACAGAAGTTGCTGCTCTTCTACAATGCATATTTCCATAAAACTTTCAATTCTTATTTCTGTTAATACAGTTTCCGACCATTTAAAGCACTTATTAAACAATAGAAAATGTTCAGATCAAATGAAACAATATTCTCTTGAAAAAATAAATATATGGCAAGAGGCCAACAGACGTTTTCAAAATTTAAATAATGCTCGGGTATCAGCTATTATTAATCTCTGTATATAAAAAGCTGAAAATTTGTCTAAACTTAGGCGGCTTGCATATAGAATATGTTATATATAGAAAAAAGATGAATTAATTATGACCTAAGGAGAATATTAGGAGATATAACAACAAAAAATATCCAACTTCCGTTTTCGTTTTCGACTACTTGGAATTACATAAATCTTCTTAACACGATTTCTATCAATCACAGAAGGAAAATAAACACACATTTAAAAAGCTAAATAAATTTACTTAAAAATGAAAAAATAAAATTAAAACTGTGAATTTTGACCAAACGTGGCCTTATAGAAGCAATTTTTCAAAGTTAAAATAAAAAAATTAAACCCATGTGAGGTATTATGCGTTATTGTGTCACTTAGAGCCATATTAAATAATCTATCCCACTTCATTACTTCTCTTACACATTTTGGTATGTTGTTTGAATGAAAATATTTTCCTTATTTCGCTGAATGTCCTTAGAATTAATAATAGCACAGAATGGGTTCAAAACTAACAGTACTAAAAATACAGAAAAACATTTATTAATACTTTCAATACCGATTCGGCCTTGAAAGTGTGTAAGGAGATTTCTGTTTCAAACGAAAGGTGCAAGGCGAGTTACCATTAAAATGTCTTTTCTTTACATTTCCTTCCCTCCCTTAAAACAAAACCTCGTTTAAACCCAGGTTACCAATTTATAGTTTGTACCATCTGGTTAGTTGTAAGGTGATTAAACATTAAAAAAATTTCACTTTCTTGCATACTTAGTCTAGAGAAAATTTAGTAATCGTCGAAAAATTCAAACTCGCAATTTTGACCAAACTTCGCATTTTAACCTTTTCTGAGTTCGAAAAATACATTTTCGGAAAAAGTCCGTCTGTTTTGTCTATGTCAAAGATAAATCAAAAACACTTTTAGCTAGACTGAGGAAATTTAGAATACATTTTTTACACTAAATTTATAGAACTCTATTAAAATTTGTGCAAATTCCATGTATAGAAAGTCTTATGTCCTGCGAATATTTGAATAAAAATTAACACGATAATTACAAAAAGGATTAAGTAAATAAAATTCTATACACCAATCTAATATCTATGGTGTATATATCTGTCACAATTTGAGCGAAATCAAACAATGAGTATACTGTTTATTTGTCTGTACTTTCAGAAACTCGTAAACGTGATAACTCAAAACTGGAAAACTGGATGTACCAAATTTAGTATGTAATTCTGGCACTACAAAAATAGCTTTATAAGAAGTTTTTGTTTCGATTGATTGGATAAACCATATCTGAAAAATAAATTTGATTTTTTGACAGTTTTATCGCATGGTTGGGATTAATAGTAAATAACTCGCCAAAAATTGCATTGTAGATTCAGTAAAAAAAAAAAGATTCGTATTTCATAACTATTATATGCCAATACTACAAAGCATCATCTGAGACAACACCTTTATTAGATAATATCTTGAAAGTTTTGGAGAAATTATTTCCACTAGTTTTCAAATGTATTTAATTTATTCAGTAAACTTATATCGAAAAGAGTTTTCAAGCAGTTTAGAAAGTGCGTACAATTTGTATCAGTGTTCCCTGACATACCACAATACTTTTGAGGAGAAAAAATGAAAATTTTGAAGAATTTCCTAGTGTAGGAAAACCGATTTTAACAAGTAAATAAATAAATAATATTGATTTTGCAGACTCCGATGATAGCGATGATGGATTATGACGGATTCTTGGCTAGATCCCATACCTCCACCCAAAAACATCCAGTAAAACTTTAGCCAGAAAATTAATATACTCTGGCTTTGCATTCTCAACAAAAACAGTGAATGCAAAAACAATCTGCTGTAGTTTAGTTATACGTGGAAGATTAATGGTAATTCTTTTTATACTGATGTCTATGGTCTATATATATTTCTGAAATTCTAACCCTGCACAAAACCATTCATATTTCATAAAAATTTAATATTGTTATATAATTAAAAACTATTCTTTATTTTTTAATATCTTGGAGGTTGTATTTTACTATTACTTATAAATATTAAATAAATTAATTTATTTATTTATAACGATGTAAAGAAAAATTTCTTAAGTTTTTGACCGACTTTTCTTCTAAAAGTATTTGATTTATTTTCACATTTTGATAAATTGTTATTGAATGAAATATTTTAAATTTAGAAATAACAGCAAGAAACAGACCACCTTAGATAATATATGCAATTATTAAATTCAAGTAGTTTCATATTAGACAAAAATTGCATCTTTTGTAATTGAGTTTTAATCGTTTTTAAGTATGCTATTCGCATGCTTATGTATTTTCTATAAAGATGTTTCTATTTTTAATAATGTAATTAGCAGTTAACTGATTAATTTATTTAAAGTGAGTTCATTTGATTGTTGATTTATATATATATTTATTGATATTGAGGAAGAAGATGAAAAAAGCATCATATATTTTTTTCTCAGCTATTTTTTAGTGTATTTTAATTTTCTTTTGTTTTCGTTTGTATATATTTAATGTCTTTGCGCTTTTTAATTTACTTAATTTCACTTTATTCACTTATTTCACTGTTTCCACTTTTTTATATACATATCTAAATATGTTGACCTAAAATCATTGCTGTTGAGATAGGTTTTTTCTGCTAGATGAGGTTATCAAATTAATATTTGATGTTGTTTTAACTTTGCTTGATTACATTCAGGTAAATTGGAGTGAATTAATTTATTTTCCGTGCCAGGTCTGTCGTTTAGGCTACTTGCTCTATCGTGCTGCCAGTGATAAATTTTCTTATAATCTGCACAAGCCATAGATTATGGTAGCCAATTTTTCATTTCTTAAAAAAGGAAATGCTTCAGTTAGAAAGTGTTGTATGTATTAAATGTAATCTTAGATAGACTTATTAAGTGTTCCAATCACATATATCTCAGGCTTCATCGATCTTGATCCAAATTTGACTGCTGGGCAAGGCTTGATTATAGCAACCAATCGTCTTTTCACAACCTTCATTGAGGGCAGACTTTAGTTTCCTTATTTTAGTTTTTAGAACATTACTAAACGTATATGCATTTTAAAATTTATTTTTATAATATTTTATCTCTCTTTCAGGCTTTGACATGTTTATTTTTAATTATTCATCAAAAATAAAATTTTATAAGCAATTTCTTATCAAATCTATTGCAAGACTTAGTTACCTTCTCCCGTTTGCAATCAAATAATTAAATTAATAAAATAATTATTATTATTGGGCTTTTTGGATAGTAATTTCGTTTTTACATCATTTAATTGCCTTTTTTTACACAAAAAACACATCTAAGCCATGTAATCAATATTTATGATAAAAAAAGGCAATGTTATTTATTTAGTAGGATTTCAAAGGAGTCATTTCTTTTAGCTTTTATCACACAACACAAAAATTTGAAAGATTAACTTAAATAGAAAAGGCTAGAATCGATCAACAGAAAAGGTGTAGTTTTCAATCAAGATAATGCGAGGCCTCACACAAGTTTGGTAACACTCCAAAAATATTTACAACTTGTATGGGATAAATTGCTGCACCTACCATATACTTCAGATCTGGTACCTTTTTATTTGTTCCTATCACGACAATTTTTTTTTAGATTGTAAATATTTACTTCAAGTAAGGGGTCAAAAGTCTCATGGATCATTTTTTTTTACCAGCAAAGAACAAATATTTTATGAGCGTGGATTCATGCTACAGTCAAAAAGAAGACAAAAGGTATTGCAATGGATAACATATAATTTAGCAAACTATTTATTCACTATTTGAAAATTGTCTTTCATTTCCACTCCCCCCAAAAATGTTATCACCTCCCGAATAACACGATAATTTAAGGATGTATTAACAAATTGAATTCCTTATCAAGAGAATATTACTTAGAAATAATTCAGAATATTTGAATTTAGAAGGAATGTGAAAAGTTGATTATATATCCAATCTTTACAAACGTAAAAGAAAACAGTATTGAGTAAAAAATTCAGCTTTTGCTTCAAACATTATCAAAAGCTTTTCTAATATTCTTTGTCTTCGATTTATCAAAAGGACACCAGAATTAATTCAAACGTACATATACGCAATATAAAAAGAAAAGAAATTTTGAATTGGGGTTTCAGATCGTCGTAAATGGCTGAATGCAATTATTTCGAATTATTCGAGCCCTTTGTCATCTAACGAAATAAACACAGCTTAATCAACATTTCTGAAAATATAGCGGTTTGCTCGAGAGTTTGCAATGAATTCGAATAATTCAGACAATTAGTTTCGTTCGCATGAAATATTTATGAAACACCCTTGAAGGTGTAATCAACTTAATGGATCGAAAGACCATTGAGAATGTGAGAATGAAAAATTGTTTCGTCAGTATCATTTATCAGTCCCTGAGGCTGATGTGGTCAATTACATTTTGCGTTTCACTCCTGATAAGACTTTTTTCTAAAGTTAATGGTTCTAAAATTATTTTTAGAAGGTGAGAAAATATGAAAATAATGCATCGCTTTTGCTTCAACGATAATTTTGTTTTATTTTTCCAATGCTTTAGTCTAACTTAGATACTCGCGTGTTGTGAATATGTTAGAAAGGATTACAGGGACAATGGAAGGGATGATTTATTTCATAATAATCGATTTCATTATTTTGCATTTAATAAAAGAGATGGGTAATTTTAAGTCTGCTATTTTTAAAAAATAATGGTTTCTTTAAATGTCTGAACTTAATGATTAATAATTTTTAACTTAATAACATAAAATTTTAAAATTTAAACGAAAAACGATTTTTATATGATTTTTTTTCTAAAGCTAATGGCTCTAAAATTACTTTTAGAAGGTGATGAAATATGAAAATAATTCATCTCTTTTACTTCAACGATAATTTTGTTTTATTTTTTCAATGCTTTAGTCTAATTTTGATACTCGCGTGTTATGAATATGTTAGAAATGACTATAAAACAATGGAATGGGTGATTTAATTCATAATGATCGATTTCATTTTACCTTTAATAAAAATGATGGATAATTTTAAGTCATACTTTTTTCAATAATGGTTTCTAGAAATAACTTTTAACACCAAATAACTTTAAACTTAATAGCATATATTTTAAAAATTTAAGTAAAAATGATTTTAAAATAATTTTTATATTACAATCTTTATAAAAGTTTAAATATAAAAACCTATTTAAACTTTATAATATTTTATAATCTCTTATTTTCCATAATTAGAAATGAAAGAATAGAATTAAGGTTATGGGTTTACTAAATAGTTAAATAAATTCCAATAAATAACAACTTCGAATTTTTGGAATATGTTATTTTGATTTATTTATAAATAAGTATAAATGATAAATGTAATTAAATATTATTTTTAAGTAGAGTATATATCTTCTCGGATGTATTGGAAGCATGGGGATTTTGTGGTGGAATGGCGATATAACGCACATATTATACATTGGATTTTAGAGAAGATATTTCTTGTGTTCGACTTTGTGCGCATTAAATTTACTGATAATGAAACGTCCTTATCATATGAGAATATAAAACATAACTTCATGATAAACATATAAACAATATTATTTATAATTATAAATATATATAAAAAATAAATTACACATTTTCGTGGATACTTTGGAACTATGAGGATTTCAAAATAATTTACCGACATAATTCCAAAAAGATAAGATGTGGGTGGAAATGGTACTATTAACAACTTTTCTTGTGCATAGGCCTGATATCTATTAATTCTGTTGTATGATAAACAAACTTCGTGTTTTTAGATTTTTGAAATTTCTCAGCCTTAAAATTTGGTTTCTTCATCCAAACTAAAAATTTCGAAAAGATTCCAAAGTTTTTTTGTATACGGCAATGAAAAGTAGCTTTGGTATGTCTTTAAGTGTAACTTTTTAAAATTTCGGTATTGATTCCAAACTTTATAATAGTCCGTAAATGGTCCGGTTATGTTCATTCATGTGCAAAAACATCAAACTAAGATCATTATCTGTAATTCACACCGTGATGAAAGAGAGCAAGGTATGCTATTTATTAACAAAAACAACTTTTTGTGATTCATATATATCATCTTCTTTAGTATGGTCTGAAAGCGTATGAATATTTTATTTCCAGTTTCTTAACAATAATGTATGTGTAACGAGAGGAATATCATACTCAAATGTGAATGTCAAAGTTATTTTCACAGATATAAAAAAACTCTGTTTGGTACCTGTTAATCATTATATCTTTATGTGAAAACATAATGCTGGTGTGAGAAAAAAAAAAGTGTTCACAAAAATTAATTCTCAAAATGCGAAAAATGGATTGTTTGCTTAAATAAAATTTATGGATATATTGGTTTTAGAGTTGCAAAGTCAACCTTTTACATTTGCTTTTTACTTCAATACAGTTACTTTTTTCATGCGGGAGCTCAAGGTAATAATTATTTTCAAGGAATGATCTTCTCTCCCTCAAGATAGGAGCTTAATATCTTTCCTTTAATGTAAATATCTAGAGTTTGACATCCTGAATTACGCAGGTCAGGCTTATGGGCCTTCAGATTTTCGAAAGCTATTAATCGTCAGGGACTCACTCAAGAAATTTAAATGCTGAATGTTCTTTTATGCTATTCATCGCAAATTACTTAATAAATTTGATGCCAAAAATGATTTTAACCTTTTTTGTGCTGATTCTTCTAGATATTCCTGAAAGATACAAATTGATATTTCATTAAATCCAAAAGATGAAACTCTTTCATTTATTTCTAAATAAGGAAAGTTTTGGTATCTTCAAAATTATTTGTGATAGATTTTACACAAACGCTTTTTTTCTAACTAAAGAAATATAAATAATAAATAAAGTTGCGTTTTCGTATTACTGCATAGACCATTTCAATTAAATTTATCTCAAAAAATATAACAGAAATATTTGTGGCTATTCAAAAGCAGATTGTGATTGAGAATTTATCCCTTCTGCGCTATTGTATTTCACTAGATAATTCTTTGAAGTATCTAAAACTTGTCAATTAACTTTCTTTATCAATTCGCTCATAAGAGTAAAAAATGACATTTAAAACTTTAATTGGTATTTATTATGACGAGAAAAATTGATATTTAATTGTTTTTATTGGAAATCAAGGAAGTTAATGTATTTTTTAAAAAACTTGATCACATTTATAATAGCGTTTTCATATGAGGAAAATTTTTAAAATATTATAGAAAAATACATGAAGAATATCATAAAAAGATGCACGAAGCATAATTTTTTTTAGTTCTTGTCTGCAAAAACGTTTTAATTCAAATATTCTGCTAAAATCTCCTTGAAAGTTTGAAAGTCAGGAAATTTTTAAAATGCCGGCATCAAAGTATAAATCGGTTTCCAAGCAACATTTATCTCTCTACATATAATGATTAAACCTAAATATTTATGAGAAAAATTCCTTTTCATATTATTTCACACATATATTAAATATTCGGTGAAAGTAAAGTTGGAAAATGAAAAAACTTTGAATAATGTTAAGGGAAATTCAACGTAAATTAGATTATTTAGAAATC
>JAPMOQ010048154.1:2238981-2257364 GCA_026543055.1 Argiope trifasciata
TTTACATAAATTGCTTTAAAACAACAGATGTTATTAAATGTTCGGTATAAAATGATTAAAAATGTCCTTTAGTTTGTAGTAAAAAATGAAATTAAAATATTGTCAAGAATAAACATCACTGCAACGAGAATAAAATGATCGAATCTAGAACTGTAGTTTTCTAAAAACTGTTGTGTGCTGAAAAATATTCATTTAAATCTTTTTTGATGTTTTAATTTGAAATAACTATTTGTAATAAAAAGAAACTATTTTATAATTTTAGAAATGCAAATAAAATGTATATATAATAATATTTGAATGAAATAGCTTTACTAAAGGAAATGTTTATTCATTCATTTACGGAAATAAATAATAAAATGCTACTTGAAACAATTTACTTTACATATGGTGCTTATATACCTTTAATAAATAAATAGTAATTTATTTTTAATATTATAATTATACTATCCAGAAATTTATAACTGTATTAATACTTAAATCCTGCCTCAAAATTATTATTCATGAAAATGAATAAAAATTTATGTAATAAGAAACAAAAGCTGAAAATGTGAGAAATCATTTAGATGTAAATGTATTATATTAATCAGTAATTTTTGTTCCTGCTGATAGATTAATTCATAAATATTCATTAATAAATCAAAAGTTACGCGTAACATTTTATTAAAATTTTTAATTAAAGAAATCTGCTCTCTATCCCTCTTGTTTTAAAAAATTGAAAGAATGCTCTTCAGTTCATAAAATATTTAATTTAAGTTAAATTACAAATTCACTCTTCATTAAGGAATAATAGTAGCGTAATTTCCAACGACAGCATAACTTTCTTAAATTATTCAGACAATTAAATTCAATCCTATTCAATTTAACTAAGATAATCGTTATCATTTTCCAGAAATTTAATTTTGTTAAGTTTAGAAAGATTTATTTTTATCTAAAATTTTTTTCATAGCTCTATTATGAGATAAAAATGAAACTTAACAAACTCTTAATTTTTATTTTATTATAGAATTAAGGACTTCATGCGTTAGATTACGATTTTAGAATGGAATAGTTTCTATCAAGTAATTGCGAATAAAATTGATCTTCCCTGATATGTACAAATGACAGCCTTCTAAGAATATATTGTCAAATGGAATAGAATAACATTTTGATTACAGATATTTCACTTTATGCTTTCAAGAATGAAACGAAGAGCAATTTTTGCAAATGCCCACGTTATTATTATAAAGAGAATTTTCGGAAGATAATGCTTACCTTTGTTAACTGAAATGCGATCGTTACGGTTAAAAATAATAATAATTGAAGTTAAATTGTTATTTTTAAAATGATATATACATGCATTAGGTAGAGAAACTAAAAGTGAAAAAGATAAAAAATGCCATTAATCAGATCTTAAATAGTTTATGTATTGTCGTCACTGTCATTTCCATGTATTCTTTCAGAATCGAGTGCATAGGAATTCCAGCTCCTTTTTTTTCAATAATAAACACATGGTGTCTCAATTCAAATAAGGCAAGACTTTCATTTTTGATTTTTACTCTAATGAAGAGATTTTAATGAAACTTTCGGAAAATAAGGCTTTCCTTTACTTACATAAATGTGTTTCTTTCAGTTAAAAAATAATAATTGAAGATAAAATGACATGTTTTTAGAACGATATGTATCTGCATAACCATAGGTAAACTAAAAGTGTTAACAATAAAAATGACATTATTTAGATCCTAAATACTTTGTACACACATCACAGTCATTTCCATGTATTCTGACTGAATCTAATGCATAGGAAACTCAGATCGGAATCCTTTTTTAAATCATAAAATCAATCAATTATTAATTGGTGTCTCAATTCAAATGAAACAAGACGCTTTTGTTGTTTTTGCTTATCCCCCTTGGATTGAACATATTGAACTCCAATTCAAACCAAGTAAGAGATCGGGAAAAGAGGGGGGCAGTAGTTTTTGAGGGTAAAGACCCCAGACCACCAAAGGGCAAAAGTTTAACTTTAGCTCATGTGAAGATAACATTCACACACTTGTTTATTACTTATGACAGTGATTTAAAATGATTTTGTGCAGTAGAGACGTTTTATTCCTTATATACAAAATTTTTAAAGAAAGTTTTTTTTTTTTAATTTTCAACAATGATGTGATTATTTAAAACAATAATTTTTTGTATTGGACTGTAGGACCAAAAGTAATTCAAATGAGAGATGAAAAGACGAAAAAAAAAACGTTTAATGAAGACGTCGTTGACAGGGATAATATTTAGAAGCGCTATTAAAAATTAAATTCAGAAACGGTTCATGTTTGACAGAGTGGTAGAGTGGTTCGCATTCATTATAATATTCAAGCAACTATTAATATTCAAGAAATGAAATCTTCAGTTGACTATACTAATGTCTCATAAAATAAGATTCTTCAAATTTCACCAATAAAGGTAATCGATGGTCGATAAATCGGAAGATTGGGGATGCGAATGGTCTGTCTCTCCTTCCAATCCTTCGCAAACAAAACAACCATTAAAATAATTGCATGCAGAAGTTAGTAATTAAGTTTCGTGTTCCAATTTAACTGACACCTTGTGCTTATGACTAATGAAATGGATTGCGACATAGGTTTCCTATGCGAATATTATTCAAATCTTTGTTTTCTACCACTTCTTCAAATTAACACCATGAAGTTGATATCATCTAGTGCAATTAGATATAGATACATGTTCCAGGCTCCTACTCTGACGAAGATTACTGTTTTGTCTAATGTCATTGCCCTAAAAACAAAACATTCAAAATGATTTGAATGCCATGTCTTATTTTCTCTAGTTCTGGTTTACCTAATATCCCCTCTACAATGAAATAAAGAGTTGAAATGAAAACTTTTTATTGTATGAACATACAAAAGGCATTAGAAGCATTGTAAACCTATTGTAGAAATCATAGCAATGATGAAGTCGTATTCAATGCACACTATGCAGAATTCAATTCAAAAAATTTGAAGTTGATTGCATTATTGATTTGTCTCTTCTGAGCAATCTTCCATTTCTTTTGAGGGCTTTGAAGTACATCAAACCTAAAGACCAAAATCAAATTACAAACGGAAGCAGAGTTTCATGTGTGTTGGGGATGCTAAATTCGGTTGGTTAGATTTTGTTTATATCCTCCTTTTTCGTTATATTTACCAATGGATTTTGAGAAGGATAAATTATATTTGACTTAATCTATAACCACTAACTTGAAAATGCTGATCAAATTTCCATGATGTGACCACACTAATCCACAAATCAAAAGTGATTTTTTTAGTGTTCAATAGCAACCAATATATATATGAATATAGGTAATAATGTGCGTTCGTTATGAATTATTGCCATTCTCCATGTTATCCAATAAATTTTCTATTTCATGTCATTTGATGACAAAATTAAGCTGTTACGCATGTTAAGTTTTAGTAAAATGCTGTCAACTCAGTATTGGTGGCAAAATTATCTCCCACAACATGTTCTTAAATATAACTAACTATATGCGTTTACAGATATTTATTATCCCAATGCACGTGTATTTACAACTCAAAGACGCAAATATTTTGTTTAAAACCTTTTCCTAAATATTTGTTAATTTTGATTATTTTTCGATTTTCCAAAATTTTTTAAATACTTCTTAACATTCAAAATAAATTGTTAAATGCTTAATACACAATTTTTGGTAATTTAATTCAATTACTTTTTACTTATTTTCAATACGTCTTGCAATAAATATTAAAATTACAAAAATAATTTTTTTAAATTTTTCTAACGATTTCAACATCTATTACCAAAAAAAATATTTTAAATAGGATTAAAAATTAATTTTCGGATTTCTTCCTTCAATGCACACATGGTTTCGGATATTAATGACATCTAATATGGTGTCGAAATAATTATATTTATTTCAGTAAACACTGCATAATATCTGTTTCATCTGATGATGAAAGATAGTAGCACTTATCTATAGACCAATTTGCTTTACAAGTGAAAAAAAAATGAATTTAATGTAAATGTAAAAAATTGTGTAAATACATTTATCAATTAGACTTTATGTTTATTATAATTTCAGAAAGTATGAACGCCAATTGATCATCACTTTGAAATAGCTAATGCATTTCTAAAATAATTCGAATATTGAATGTATAATGTTATTACTAGACATATGTGATTTAGTTAATATTGAAAAAATTACGAAAATTGAACAAGGTGAAAGAAAAAAAATTGAAAATTATTTACCTTGAAATTGAAAATTAATTGCTTGTCTTGAATTTTAAATCAATATCCTAATAAACTAAAGATTAGAAAAAAATATAAGAATGTTTTATAAGTTAAGAATTTTATGAATATTGCTGTTGTATTTTTGCTCCTTTTTTAAAGGCATAACGTAATTTAATTTTTAACGTATATAGAACTCGAGAAATACGATTAAGCAGCGAAAAAAAACGTACAGAAATCGAATTTTCATCTAAAATGATATTCTAAATAACCAGTGCTAAAAAGAATAACTATAAAATAAAAGAGTATAATATTTAAGCGTCTTGTATTGACCTTTCATGATTTGAAATAAACCTTTCCTAGTATGCTAACACTTTCAGCGCTAACAATGAGATATC
Source organism: Argiope trifasciata (assembly GCA_026543055.1). Lineage (NCBI taxonomy): Eukaryota > Metazoa > Arthropoda > Arachnida > Araneae > Araneidae > Argiope > Argiope trifasciata. Next base: position 2,243,607 of record JAPMOQ010048154.1, read on the forward strand.
TCGTCGTCCAGATACTTCCAATCACATTTTTATGTGGTCCGAAATTTGCTTCTTATGCCAGTTTAAATAAAAAAAAATTAAAGTACTCTTCGGATATGTATTAGAATGTTCAATCGATCTAAACTGGCAAAAGAGAAATTTTATTTCTCAGAAACATGCAAATGGAGTGCTAAAGATTCATTGCACTTTTATGTTTATGAATTTATTACGATTTTTTTACCAATAAGAATCGAAGAAAATAGTTCAATGACAAAAATGGTATATCATAAGCATTATATAAGTTGTATGAAGGAATATTAAACAAGCATTTCTTTGATAGATGAAACTCATACTTTATTCTTTCACTATAAATATATCGTTTTATCAATATTTTTTTGATGAAATTTTTAAAATTTTTCTAAAGGTTACCCATTGATCAGTGCAATTTTTACTATTTTAAATTCCTTATTTTTGATATTTGCAGATAATACAAAATTACAGATAATTCTGCATTATTGAGATGCATATATTTTCTGTGAATATATTTCAAATTGTGACATCTATTTCTCTATCATTTAAATAATTAGGTTTAGATGAGATAATGATTTCTGATTATTCAATTTTTCCCAAATGTATATTTCATTTAAAGAAATTAATGAATAAATAACACCTATCTTATATAAATTAAATTTTTCTAAGCGATGTTCTTTCAAATTGTCCCATTGAACTTATTTTAGAAGAAATCACCTATGTTTACGCATAATTGACAGCTTTTTATATCTGAACATTGCTTGGTAATATTCTTTCTAATTATTTCAATATTATGTTAGTAAATTTAAATAATATTTTTATTCATTTTACCTTTCAAGACTTTTAAATCATTGTAAATGTTTTAATCTCACCAAATTTCTACGACAGATGATACAATTTAATCTTCTATAAACTGGAAAAAGTGGCTTTTATGAAAAAAGTGAGCATCCATTGTTGAAGATTAAATTCTTATTCTTTATTAAATATTACTTAAACAATATCTGAATGTGATTTCATTTGGCGTAACTTTAATATCTTTAAAGGTTCAAGAAAAAGGTAGAAAAAGCCATTATTTTCCTATAATTTAATGGAGTAAGCTGTCTGTGCAAGAACTGTATAAAAGAACCCTCCCCAATCAAAGGGAAGGTTTCCGTTATATTAAGCAGCCAGTGCTGTATAGTATAAATCTGGCCAAACATTAAATTCAATTACTTACTTTAGCTTTCACTTAAAGATAAAGTAGTTTTTTGATAACCATTGATTTCTTTGATAGATTCATCTATCGCTTTCCCATGGCGATAATACCATAGAAAGACAAAAGAAAAGTCAGCGCTAGATATCAAATGAACCATTATTTCTCTTAAACGTCTCATTTATTCCGAATGTCAAAAATTGATAAAGCTACAATTGAGCCGTTCATGGAACTTTGCGTATATCTGAAATGAGAATGTAAAATGCATTGCAAGTTATTAATATTAAAATCATTAGTGCAAAAAAATTATTTATTTCTTGAAGATTAAAAGGATGGTGAATTTAATATTGCTAATACTTATGAATGAAATCTAAAATCAGTAACGATGCCTTTGAAGAAATATCTAAAAAATTTTCGTTAAATAAATTAAAATATTTGAAAAATATTGACGAAACAATTAAATGCTAATATTTGATTAATAAGATTATTAATAAAGACATACCTAATTAGAGTACATTAATCGACAATAAATTTAAAATATTTTCTGTTATCATTTCTTAAACTCATTATTTTATTTCAATTAGTTTCTCACTTTTTAATTTTTAATCCGTTATTTTTTCTTCTATTTCTGAATAAAATAATTTCATTAAGTAATAATCAAAAATTCATTATTTTTACGGATTTTCATAAATTTTCTTAAGATCTGAAATCAGTAAGAACATGATGCAATATCTTTAATATTTTATCCAAATATTTAGAATTCTTTATTATTTTCTTGATACATATCACTGCAATTCAAAACATCTTTCACTACCGCAGTTAAGAACAATCATTGCTTTATTAAAAGAGGTTTCTCTTCAGGTATTTTAGAGATGTGATGATTTAAATATTTTGATAATCCTTTAAAATTAGATTAAAAACAGATTCACTTATTGGTAAGATTCTCTTATTAGAAATTTTATTCATGATAACATATAAATTTCATCAAGTAGCATAATAGCTCTCACGTTAAATTCATATTTAGAATTATTTAATTGAAATAGTTTTTAATTCATCAGTTTTTATTTTAATCAATGTCTCAACAATAATATTGTACATTATGACTTTTAATATGATTTCATTGACGAGTGAAATAAATATGATTGCAATCAATTCCAGGTTTAATAATTCAATAATTTTTTAAGGTTACAGCTTGTTGGAAATTTCGAAATTTGAGATATTAAAATACAGTTATAATGAAAATCACATTATCATCTATATCTATACTTATAATAAAGCTCAATATGTGTGTGTGTGTGTGTGTTGGAACTCTACAGGCCAGACCCTTTGACCTACAGCTACTAAATTTGGTACATGTATACTTTAAGGGTTGGTAATGTGCCCCTCTGAGCCCTTTTTTCGAATTTTTAATTAGAATTCGAGTTAATTAAAATTTAAGCGAAATTTCGACTTTTTTTCGCTATAACTTCTGAAAATATTATTGCACAAACATGATTTTTACATTAATTTAAAGATAAAAAAAATTAGCTTTCTAATAATATCAGTATTTTAATGTATAACTTAAGTTTCTATCTTTAATAAATTTTTAAAGAAAAATTTTACTCATGTTTTTTTAGCACGTGACTTTATAAAATAAAAGAAAACAGACAGAAGTTCAAACTAAGGAAAAAAAACTATCATCATAAATTAAATCTAAAGAAATGCAACTTTTTGTACGTGACTAGATAAAATAAAGGATAGATAAAATGTGGCATTTTCTAAAAAAAATAAATATAAAGCAAAGGTTTCTATAGTCGTATGCAATATCTAAATAATTAATTCAACAAATCTTCTTTATTCACGGAAAACCTGATTGAATCTAGACAAGATATGCATTGAAATCTCTTCTTAATGGTATATTTCTGTAATCGTTTTCAATATCTGTATAATTAATTTAATAATTTTTTTCCATTATAAAATGTGATAGTTTCTAAATGAATAAATGCAAATCCAAGGTTTCTATAATCGTTTGCAACATCTAAACCTTTTATTCAATTTTTTTCCCTTTTTCGCTTGCTTTAAAAAAGCATTTATTATTTTGGCAACATCATCAAAAAAAACATTTTAAATATTTTGGAAGCAAAGCCGATGAATTATTAGATCATTAAACTGAAAAAGCTTTTCCGAATAAAGTTACCGACTCTTTAATTACTAATAACTGAATATTTTAACTTTAGCTATTTCTTAAATTTTATACTGATTTTAAAGAAAACATAACATTTATTTTTTATCTATACTTATAATAAAGTTCAATGTAAGTGTGTTGGCGCTCTACAGGCCAGACCGTGGGATCCACAACTACCAAATTTGGTATATGTATACCTTGGATGTCTAGAATGTGCATCTCGGAGCCTGTTTTTTGAATTTTTAAATTAGAATTTGAATTAATTAAAAATTAATCGAAATTTCAACATTTTTCAGCTATAACTTCCGAAAATATTATCGCACAAACATGAATTTTTCATCAAGAAAATTAGCTTTCTAATGATTTCTGTATTTTAATATATAATTTAAGCTTCTATTTTTAACAAATTTTAAAAAAAAATATTTTATCCATATTTTCAACAATATATTTCGGACAAAACAATAAAACTGAATCTGCACGAGCACGTCAAAGGGGAAAACTTAGCTTTTATCAGCGTGTTGCCATCAGATTGACGGAAGTTCAAATTAAAAAAGAACTATTATTACAAAGGAAATCTAAAGAAATGCAACTTTTAGCACGTGATAAAATAAAATAACTATAAAATGTGATATTTTCTAAAAAAATAAATGCAAGGCAAAGGATTCTATAATCTTTTGCAATATTTAAATCATTAAAAAAAATTATCTTTATTTATACAGGATTGAATTTATACAGGATATGTATTCAAATTCTGGTTCAATGGCCAATTTGTAAAATATTATTAATAGGCATATATATTGTTTAATACTATTAATTTGATCTAAATGAAGTAAATAATTACCATTTATGCAGCTTGAGTCAAACAATGCATTTATGAATAATGAGTTTTAGATTTCTTCATAGTTTGCTTTGTCAGCCAAATTTTACAAAATATTTTTATTGATATTTTAAATAAAAGTTGCTACATCAATTAGTCTTCTAAATCAATAGTTAAAACTGACTGATTTATAAAATTAAAGAATATTATTAGGAAAACGAGTTCTTTTAGAACTTTCCGTCCATCATCTTAAAGAAAATATTAATTTCAGCCCAATCCATACCTGGAATTACTTCAAGGCTAACGAATAGATGATTTAATTTAAAATTTTAGAACGCATTACTCATGGCGAACCAGCTGCTCACCAAAGGTGGCTAGTTTTGAATAAAAGCGAAATAGTTTAAAAGTTCTATTTCAGATTAAGATATCGAATATATAATTATTTTCAGCTAGTTATCTCTTCGGAATGTCTAATATACTTTAGAATTAAGTTTTGTTCTCTCTCTATCCCTTTATTTATCTCTTTGGAACCTCCCTCTATTTATCTCTTTGAACTTTTTTTTTCAGTTTTTGTAAACTTAACTATGTAAAAAAAAAAAAAAAAAAAAAAAAAAAATTGAAATTATCATTTTCCTCCACAATGAACTTCTGCAGCATTCTTAGAGGAAATTTGAAATTAAATTATATCTAAAAAATCACTCCGTTTTGAAATTAAATCTCAGACATCCCATGTCAAAATTTAACTATCTGAACAATTTTAAAGAAAGAAAAATTCTGATAAAATGTAGTTCATATTCGTCTGGAGTCCAGAAAATTTCCATGAAGTGACCATATGCAGCAAACAGTATTGGAAAAGAAATCGGTTTTTCGATTTTAAAAGGATTTTTATGTTATTCTTTTAAATATTAATTTTAATTACGGTGTCAGTGCTGCAAAAATGAAAGATATGAAAAACTGAAATCTTATTTGAAACTTTAAAAAATTTTTGTAATAAAAAAATCATTAGAGATGAGAACGAGTAATAAATAAATGTTATTTAAAAGTTGAATTTACATATTGAACATATTATGTAGATTGAATTTATATATATTTGTATAATTACTTTGTATATTGAAAATAAATAATATCTATGAAGAAGAAAATAGTATTATACTTATTAATATTTAAATGCAAGATAATTGATGACAGTTAAATAAAGCATAAATAATTTCAAAATAATGAAATTTTGTTGATGAAATTATGTATAGTACTTTGAAATACGTATTAAATAATTTTTTGAATATGAATTTACCTGTAAAAGTGAAAAATCTTTAAATTTTTTGATTACATATCATAAACAATGCGATTTATTATCAAAGCTGTTATTATAAATTCTTGCACTATTTCATTCTTTCTCCATGAATTATATTTTTGAAATTTCTATAAAATCAATATCAAGCTTAATACTTTAAACAAACTATTCAAAGAATGCATGCTTCAAAGTTTGTTGACGAAATGTATCACATTATATCTATAATAATAAGCTTTAAAGCTCCGATCCTAGACAGGCTTACTTTCACCAAAGAATTTCATAAGCTATTTAGACTATCCTATTTTTCACTCTTGCAAAATAAAATATATAAACAGCAAATGAAAGCAAATCACTTCTCTCAACAGCCGTCTTCTCCAGCATTCCATTAATCACGAGATTTATTGCACGTGACAGGCCTTTGCGCCCGTCTCCTTAGCAACACGAGTGGTTAATAAAGGATTGGGCGAGAAAGATTAGTAATAAATTGGCTGCAACGGCTGCAAAGCCGGTTATCTCCTTAGCGCATGCATTTAATTTGTCGTTAACTGATATGACTGAAACATTAACGCTAGGCAGGAAAACTTTAAAGAATCCTTATACTCGTAACTCCAAATTAATTCTTAATTTGCGATGAAACCTCCAAGGCAGTAAGAAGAATGTTGTTGTCTCATGATCGCATTTCAAAGTTTGGAATGTAACGGTTAAAATTGGAAGACTGAATTGAGGTCCAATCCTCAGAGGACTGCCTACAGCTGAGTCACAGTAATGATGTGTTTCAGCATGGTTTCATGAAATAAAAATAAGTTGAAACCATTTAAAGCGTATTGAAATGAAGCTATGGTCGATTGGAAGTTGATATGAGATTAAAATATTTAAATATAGGGAATGTAATTTAAATTGAATTTAGAAGATCGAATTCTATTGTTTTGTTTATGAATAACAAATAATAATTTAGTGCTACAGAACTGGAATGAAAGGTTGAACTTTCATTTGAAATAAAAAATCCCCAGAGATGGATATGGGTTTATAAATAAATGTTATTAAAGAGATTGTTTTACTGAAAAAAAGTATCCTATTTTAAAAAGATGGATAGTCATAAATATTTGAACACATGTAAATCAGTGATATTAAAATAATAAGGAAACAAAAATTGTTTTCAAATTATTGAAACTTTTTGATGAACTTAAATGTAATTACATTATTTTTGAAATTCACATTAAATCATTTTTCTTATATAAATACGTTTGTTAGTAGAAGTGTTTATAAATTAGAGGATTCGGCATCAAGAGCAATACTTTTTTTTTACTACGAAATATTCTCAGATAGAGCGAAAAATGTTGTACTTATATCAATTTTTGACGGTATATTTTTGAATAGAGAATTTTTTGGATTGAAAATAAAGTGAAGCATATTTATTTGATAATACACGCTATAATCAGCTTTCATAAAAATAGATTATCATTGTAAATAAAAGGGCAAAAAAGAAAATTTTCACGCCTTTTGAGGTAATACGAAATTAAGCTTAAACAGAAAGAAAAGCTTTGAATTTTTAAATAAAATCGTAGTTTTCTAAATACTGTTGTTTTTAGGACAATTTCTATGTAGAATTCTGTAAAAATGTGTTGAAAGAATAAAATTTTCTGAATTCCCAATATTTTATCTATTATAAAAAGAAATAATTTTGAAAAAAAAGAAAGAATTTTGAAGAAGATCATAAAAAATAAATACAGATTATAAAATAACAATTGAAACCTCTATGAATTATATCTGTCAAACTTCATGAAAAAATAACATTCTAATATAGATAGAAATGTCAAATGTTTTTGAAAGTATTGCAAAATTCTTTTACGGCTTCGTTAAAATGTTTTTGTTTTCAAAACTTTGGATTTTGAGAAGAGTTTAGTTAAGAAAGTGATAGATAAGGATAAAAATGTCCTTATCATAAAGAGAAAGGGGAGAAAAGAAAAATTTTCTTACATGAATAGAACATATTACATATGATGCCTGCTTATATATGTCCTTTTCCTAATGGGTAAAAAATATGAAATGAAGTATCTAAATTTGTACTGCCGAAAGCTTTTTTAAATACTTCAAAATTGATTGATTCAAATTTTCCAAAAAAATTTCAAGATATTTTGGTTTAACTTTACCAATTATAACATTTATGAAAATATACTTAAATGAGAAATCTATTAGTTATGGAACAAATGAAATTATAACTAATTATTGAGCAATCAGGTAATTTTTATACATATTTTTTATTATTATTAAAACGGAGCGCTGTTATTCACAAACATAGCCTTTGATTATCAAAAAAAAAAAAAAAAAAAACTTAAAATATATTTGACTAATTCTTTTTCTTGAATAAAATTACATAATACAAGTGACTTTCTTAAGATGCCTTCATTCTTTTTTTATTTTAGTATTTCTTTAAAGTCATCATATTTTTGAGTGACTTTCAATGAAAAAAATATGGCATATTGAAGCCTAAAATCCTAAGTATTCAACCTGACACAAAAAGCGATGCAAAAGACTACCTAACATGTATATCCACGAATCATTCGTCTTTTTATTGCATGTTGTAGTAAACATTAGGCGAGAAAAATCGTTAGTATTAATGTCTTGTCTGCAACTTGAGGCTTAGAAGGATAACTTTATTAGTATGTGAAAATTGAACTGAATTTTAAATGAAATTTCAAAAAAGACATCAAGATTTATCAATGGCATTTTGTATTTCATTTCTGAACAAATAAATTTTGAATATTCTCTTTTGAAAAAGGCATCGCTTATTCAATATAACTGTGGTTGATATGATGCTTTCAGACCTTAATACGCTTGATAATAAGTTTAAATATGAGTAATTATGTTTTTTATAAAATATCATGAAGATGATTATATAAATACTGATATGAATTTGACATTTTACTTATTTATTCAAATATTAAATAATTTTTTGAAGAATTGTCGGATTTCTTATATTATTATTAGAATGTTCTGACTTCTTATATTAGTATTTTATTAAATAACTAATAAAGAGTGTTTTTATTCCTTATATTAGTATTTTCTTAAATAAATTTTTGATGAATGTTCTGATTCCTTACATTGATATTCTCTGTAATAACTTTATGAAAATGTTTGGATTCCTTATATTAATATTTTCATTTTCATTCCAAAATTTATTTTATTAATTCCATTACAAATGCAAGTGATAATCTCTTTCAGTAATCAGTTGTATCATGAAATCAAATAGATATTTCACCTTCCCTTATGCCCATTTCCAATTCCTTTATGTCTTGGTAAAATCATTTACCTTGATCTTTGCTGGTTGAACATAAATATTTAGAATAATAGTGCAGGAAATGATGGAGGAAATTAATTTCTGGTCCAAATTTCTTTGTAATATCTTCTAAGTTACCAACGTCCTTTATGTAATGGTATTCTGACTTAGTTCGTTTTGGTTTCTTTGAAAGTTAGTTACTACTAGCTTTAACGATTTCTTGGATTATTCTCCTTTACTTTCATTTAGAGTTGAAAATCCTCATTTTTCAATCTTTTCCTGATGGTAACTCCAATGAATAATCCTTTTGTTCCATCTTTATTTTGATAAACAGGGGGAATGTTTTAAAATTTTTTTAAACACTCTTTCCATTGCAATAATGATTTAAGAAATTCTATAAATTATATTTGAAATGACCCATTGAAAGTATTTTTCCATCCATCAAATTTTGAAAAGACACAAAATCTACTCTTTATGTTGCTAGAGCTTTTCTTCATTTCACATAAAAATAATGATGGATAAAATCAGAAATGTTTCATTATAATATTTGTAATTGAATAATGGTCATAAATACAGCAGAGATAATAAGAAGAGTTATATACCAGTGTTTCTCAACCTTTTAGTATTCACGGCCCAATTCTCAATCATGATTTTCATCGTGCCCCCCCCCCCTCCCCACCGCATACAATAAAATGTATACAATAATAATGTATTTTGAGTATTTTGGTGCTAAACCTACACTACAGAATTAATTTTAAACTTTACAAATTACCAAGAATACGGAAATTTATTGACATTTTGCAACACCGATCCTCAGCATTGAAAAAACAAGAATCCTATGCCTTTTTATTGCTCTTGCGTCCCGCCATGTCCGGCATTCTCACAGTTTCGAGAGAAGTTTCGATTTGTCTAGAATTTGGTCAGCTTAAAAGTTAAGTTAGTAGCTTGCGCAGATGTCAACAAATGTTTTCTCATACGTAGAAGGAGAAAGTTCTATGACGCCAATTTCAATTCCAGACAATCTTATTCGAGTCAATCCTTCTATCTCTATTGAATCTATTCTGAATCTGATTGTTATATTATATTTTTGTGTAATTGCAATTCACCGTATTAAATATTCACGGCAGCAGACTTATGCAGAATCATGGATAAATTTTTAAGCGGACGTAAGCGAGCCTTAGACGATAGACAAGCATCAACAAGTACACGGACGAGCGTGGTTCAGAAAATAAAATCAAGAAAATATTCTCAAGAATACTTAAATTTTGAATTCACTAGTACTGAAGTAAATGAAGAAGAAAGGCCCCTGTGTATCATTTGCTCAAAAATGTTGGCGACAGAAAGCATGAAACCTAATATAACCTTAAACAACATTTGGAAACTCTTCATAGTGAGTGCGTAAACAAACCCAGAGAATTCTTCGAATTAAAATCAAAATCATGCGAAAAGCAAAAATCATTGTTTAAAAAACTTTGTCTGTGAATAAAAAAGCTTTAATTGCCTCTTACAAAGTTTCATATAAAATAGTCAGATGTAAAAAGCCTCACCCCATTGGTGAAGAGCTTATTTTGATAGCCGCAGGTGAGATTGTAGAAATTGTGTTTGGAGATAATTTTGCAAAACAATTGCAGTCTGTACCTCTTTCAAATGATACTGTTGCCCGTCGAATTGCTGATATAGTGTCAGCTTTTGTCGAAGTTGCGTGACAAATTGTTTTCAATACAACTCGATGAGGAAACAGATAGTAATAAAGATGCTCATTTCATTGCCTATGTTAGATTTTGTGATGATTTGTCAGTAGTAGAAGAATTACTTTTCTGCAAACCAGTAGAACTCAAAGCAACAGCACTCGCATTATTTGCTATCTTAAATGATTTTATGAACGAGGCAAACATAGAATGGAAAAATTGCGTCGGAATATGCACCAATGGTGCTCGTTTATGTCCGGAAGGTTCCAAAGTATTCAAGCACTTGTGAGACAAAAATCGCCACAGTGCATCTGGTCACATTGCATGATCCACAGAGAGGCTTTGGTTTAGAAAGAAACGAGTCCTGGTTTAAATATCCTGTTAACTACGGTTGTAACCGTAGTAAATTATATAAAAATGAGACCCTTGAAATCCAGAATCTTTTCCGCACTTTGTAAAGATGTGGGTGCAGTACTATTTTATTGCGAGGCAAGATGGTTATCACGAGGGAAATTTTTGCAACGTGTTTATGAATTAAGAGAAGAAATCGCCATTTTCATAGAAGAAGAAAACAGACCGGAAGCTGAGAATTTTCGCGATAGTTTATTTGTGATGAAATTGAGCTACATGGTCGACATATTCGAGAAATTAAATAGCTTGAATCTTCAACAGCAAAGAGCAAATACACATATATTGGATATGAGTGATACATTTAATGATTTTTGTAGGAAATTGGAATTGTGGAGCAGAAATTTAAAGCAAGAAAACTTAACAATGTTTTCAAATTTGAATGATTGTATTAAAACTTACAAGGCTGAAGAACAACATGTAAAAGTTGTTTTTGTAAGCATTGAAAATCATTTAGCAATGCTAGCAAAGAATTTTAAAAAGTACTTTCTTGCTGACGACAAACTGATATCAAGTTACAAGTGGGTGAGGGATCCATTTCAAAAAACTCCCGAAGGACTCTCAATTGAAGAGAAAGAAACCTTCACAGACTTCTCGGCAATCGGCGAAAACAAAAGACAATTTAGTAATAAATTACTCTTTGAATTTTGGGCAGGAGTGGATGATGAGTCTTCTGCACTTAAAACAAGGGCATTTCGCATTCTACTACCATTTTCAACATCTTACCTTTGTGAAACTGGATTTTCTGCGGTGGCTTCTTTGAAGATAAAATATAGATCTCAGCTAAATATAGAACTCAGAGTGTCTAAAAAAGAACTGACTGTGTCTATTTCTAATATTAAACCCTCCTTTGAAAAACTTTGCTCTGCAAGACAGGCCCAAGGAAGTCACTAATAATTATTAAATTTGTTTTTAATTTAGTAAGTTGTTTTAATTTAATAAGTTAATTATTAAATATGTCGAAATGTATTTAGTTTTGTATGTGTGTGTGTTCTTTCCTTTCAGTCACTTAATCAATTTTTTTAAATAACATTTTCTCTTGGATATGCTCGCGCCCCCCCATTAGTGTGCTCACGCCCCCCTAGGGGGGCGCGCCCCACAGGTTGAGAATCACTGTTATATACAGAAGGCCATTTTTTAATTTCACAACTCAAAACATAAAAATTTGCACAGTATTAGGCAATAACAACCCCATTAATGGCTTTGTAGAGTAGATGACAAGAGTAAAATAAGAGTGTAGAATGAAAGGAGAAATAAGGATATAACACTTGTAGAGAAAGGATCCGAGTTTGATCTAGTTATCGATATTTTTGCGTTTATAACTGCGACAGTTTAATATATATATATATCCTTATAGCTTTGTCGATACCTCAAAAAACTAATTTTGTATACTTTAAAATGGTGTCAAATTCTTTTTTTGCAGCAATATTTCCGGAAGTTACCTCTAAGAAACGCTGAAATTCAGATGAATTTTTAATTAATTAAACTTTTGTTTAAGTTAAAGTTTCTGTTTTCAAAAAAATTCTCTATATTGCACATTTCTGACTTCCCAGATATGCATGTGCCAAATTTGGTAGGATTGGTTAATCGTTATATTTCGTAGAGAGCCAAGACACACACACTCATTCTTCTAAATTATTAGAACAGATTCATATATCACAAAGAGTAAGAGATTTAAAATAGGAATGCGTTAAAAGGTTTTTGCTATTTTTAAATTATATTTAATGATAAACGTAATAAAATTATTCGTAAAATCACACCTGTTACTGAAACTTAATTTTTTAAAAAAAAACAAGAAAAGTTTTTATCTTGGTCATGCACGATGAAAAAAAGTCCTGATGAAATATTGGTTTTTACAATGAAAACTATTTCAGTTCCATTTCTACAATCAAATCTATTTTTGTAAAATATGCATAAAATAACTTTTGGGAGTTAATTAATATTTCTAAAATTGACAAAAGAAAACCAGGTATCTCTAAAAAGTAATTTTTTGAACTTCTAGATCATGCGAAAATGATTTTTGATTTAATGTTTTTAGAATTTTAACGAGGAAATGCTTATTTTTTAAATTTCTATGGAATCTTTTTTAAAATTTCATAAAGATCTCACCATGGCGCATATTTCAACACTGAAATATTATACTAAGTTTGGTAACTCCAGGTTAAATTGTCTGGTCTAGAGACACGCCATTTCATAATCATATATAGACAAATATACGTGTACCTAGATCCATCATGATTACAATCATTTATTTTCTAATTAAACTCTGAATATTAAGTTAAAGTCTAGCATAAAAGTGCAAATTCGTCAATCTTAACAGTAATTAACTACATATTTTGCATCTATTACAAAACTCCTAAAGAATACAGTTTTTCTAGATTTATTAGATTGAATTTAATTTTTCTGCATAATATATATCCAGCAGAAATCTTTATTATGAAACCATTATTTAAATTAAATATACTGCTTAATTTATCATCCGATTTTCAGTTTATTTTACTAATATTTAGAAAATTGCAAGATTAATTCGAAAGCATGAGTTGAAAGCGAATTTCTGTCTGGAAAGTTAGTGAAATTTGAACCTTGATTAATAATCGTCTAGAATAACAATATTCTCGAAAATGAGTTTGCAGACAGGGAAATTAATAACAACCGTAATTCAACGTAAGCTAAAATTCAACGGAGGGAAAATGTGCATTAATCTACTGATTATTAATAAAAATTCGTCGAGAGTAATTTGGAAGTAACATAAAATGCTGAGATAGAATATGTTTTGATTCATTTTAAAAGTAACGTTTTCTTGCTCATTAAAAAGTTGAGCGAATTATTTTCAAAAAATAAATTATTCCATTTCCAGTTTAATGATTTGAAAATAATTCGCTCAACTTTTTAATGAGCAAGAAAACGTTACT
>JAPMOQ010048154.1:2257464-2274327 GCA_026543055.1 Argiope trifasciata
TATATATGCAAAATAATAATGATATGTTGCCCTCTAATGAACAGACAATGAAAAAATTTCTCATTAAAATATAAGTTTATATTGTTGTTTTTCTATTGTGGAATTCACTAATTTTGTCGAAATTTATTTAATAATATTTTCAACAATTTCAAATGCAAGCTTTTCAACTTTATTTCTGAAAATGAAATTCATTTCGTAATATTGATTGATAGATATTTTTAAAGTAAATTCAGTTCCTGTTATATGATTGTTTTTAAGCTCGCGTAATGATTGGACGAAAAGAATTAGGTGCCTGTTTAAAAAGTTAAATTTAATATTTTTAAATTTAATACACATTTTATTTTATTTCTGATAATGAAACTTACTTAATAATAGTGAGTGATGTCATTGATATTTTTAAAGTAATTTTTCTGTTTAGGAGATTGTTTTCTTTTCACGTGCAAACGTAATAATTGTAGATTATAACCCAATTCAAAGTCACAAATTTAATAAAGGTTTCCTTTTTGCCTTCTTTTCAGTGCATTTTGTGTTCATCCAACCTTTTAGTTAACAGGTTTATAGGCACCGGGGTCATATAAAGGCATTATGACATTATGGCATTAATGGCATTATGTTATGTAGCATCTGGGTTGTCAATACCCAGTCAGTTGCAGTTAAACAAGAATCCTTTGTTAATACTTTTAAAGCGGATTATTTGGCGTATAAGACACAATTTTATAATTTGCAAACTTTCGGAATGCATTTTATTATTCACGCTTTGAATGTAAACATACATTTTGAGTTGTCCCGCAAATTAAAAAAATGAACTATGCATTTTGAAGTTCACATGTAATAAATAGTTCTTTCAGAGGAGCGATAAGACTAGATTTCTAAGAAAAAAGGTAAATTGAAATTAAATATAATTTTGTTTAATTTATTTACCAAGATAATGTTTGAAAAAAACTTTGTAACTGCATAAGATATATTCAATGAATTTTTTTTGAATAAAACAAGGAATAAAATGTCTTTAAATATTCATTCCATCCTGAGAAATTAATTTTTACTATAAAGCATTAAAATTATTTTTAGTTTCCAACTTGTTATTTTAGAATTAAATGATATTTCTGAAATTTGCATCCATTATAAAAAAGCTTCAGATTTTAGAAAAAGTTTAAAAATCGATTTATTACTCATTTGAAAAAAAAAAAAAAACTGGCACACGGTTACAAATATGAAACGCAATTGCATTTTTCTTGATTCTTTGTTTTATTTTATAATTTCAATTAAATTTAGTGAATAATTAATTTATTATTTAGTTTAAAAGAAAGCATAATTAATTTTTAAAATGCATGCAACTAATAATTAAAAAAAACATTTCATAAATTTTTTCCTGACCATATTGCTTTTTTCTTTTATTTTTGTTATTTAAAAAGAAAATATATAAAATATTTGTAGAGTATTAAACAATCGGTCATATAATTTTTATAGCACAGCTTTATTTTATATTCTATTTTTCTTCAATTAGAGATAGATGAATTTGTCTTACGTTCTAGTGTCACAATATATTCTTTTCAGTTTAAAGGAAATAAAAACTTTTTATTACTTTTTTACTCACATGAATTCCAATTTATTTTTAAAAAAATCAAACTGCTTTTTTAATGGTTTAAAAATTAGATATTTCTCTTATTATTAAACCCAATAATCAATTTCTGTTGTTGAATTTACCAAACCAACAAGAAGTGGATGAGGAAAAAGTGTCCAATATATTTTAAACCACATTGTGTAATAGTTAGCAAAAGCAAAGAATAATATACACACTATATATCCAGGTGGGCAATTTGCACATTTTTTTCAAAATTTAAAGACTGCCTCAGGGTCTCAAAAACATTTAAATGCTGGATGCTTCACCAAGCGAAAGAATAAAATTCTGCAGCTCGATACTGTATTGACAAAAGGTTCAATATTTCAAAAGACAAACTTTGATCTAAAGGGAAATTTCTTTTCGCGGATAAAAGATATTTCTTACCGTATTTTTACAATAAAGAAAATTATTTCGCATTGAAAGCTTTGTTGGAACTATTTTGATATTTACTGAAAGACATCTGTTTAATTTTTTCGTTTATTTAATGATTTTGTGTGTTTATATAACGTATAAAATTCCCTTTTGCTACTCAAACGACTAGTTAAGAAAATTATAGATAATGGTTAGTTTGATTTAGTGATGATCAATTAATATTAAATGATAATAAGTTTGATTTATTAATAAATTAAAAGTTGATGATGGTTAATTTGATTGAATTATGATGAATAGTTAATGACATTAATTTGATTTAGTGGTGATAACTTAATAGTTAATGGCAGTTAATTTGATTTAGAGGTGGTGTTAATAGTCAGTGGTTATTAAGTTGATTAGCGGTGATAAGTTAATAGTTAATGTTAGCTAATTTGATTTAATGAAATAAAGAGGTTTGATTCACAAAATCATATTAATTAATTGATTAGATTAATTTCTTATTATTGCTATTTTATAAAGAAATCCTCAAATATAGAAATTATAGATTTAAAAAAAATACAAAATTGTTTAAAATTACTTCATTAGTTTCAACGACTAGTTTAAATGCACAATGAAAGATGAAATTGGATAAAGATTAGATTAAGTTTATTAGTGTTTATCTATGCTATTTAATGTATTAATTATAAATTAATGCGACACCTAATAGCATTAATTTATACGTCATTCAATAGTAATGTAATTAGTGTAAAACGTATTGTTGTATCAAAATAATATGGGAATTCTCATTGAAAAATGAATGCGATCTATTTAAACTATTAAATAAATTATTAAACTCACAACATGATTTACAAAAGTAGAAGTTTATAAATTATTAAAACCTCAACGAAATAATTGTGATGAAATGAAGCATAAAAATCTTCACATAATATGAATAAATGGTTTAGCTAAAAATTAATTTTAATAAAAAAAAGAAAGAAAATGTGTGGTACCGATAAAATATTTTTAATTAATATTTAATAATTGCAATATTTTCATTTAAGTGTAAGAATAACAATAATGTTATTATAAAAAATTTATTTCCCAAAAATATTATTTGCTATGGCAAAATTTATGCATATAGCTTTTATTCATTGCATCAAAGCTTGACTGATGAAAATAATTTTCATCCTTTGATATTTTTGCTTTTCTTTTGCTCTATTTTATGTTTTTAAGTTTAAAAAATTTTTAAAGTCGAATGAACATTTACTTGTAATTTTTCATTGCTGCAACTATAATTAATTTTATAGATTTGTTTTTAATTTCCTCAGTATTATCTGCTTTCTTCGTTGGAGATATATCTCAGCATTAATTAAATATCCAATGTTAAAAATAATACTTCTTGTTTCGATAATCAGAAAAAATCTATTTATAAAACACTAAAGGCGGACGGCGATGGAGATTTAGGGTGCAACTTTCTATCTTTTTTGCTAATGTAATTTATTTGAAGCATCTTGTGCAGTAACCCATTTGTTTTATTTGAAATATGTCTTCTTTTTTCAGTTACAACCTCCTACACAAAAGAAGAAATAAAAATGCTCCTTTTCTTAGCAATATTTATAGTATCATTAGTATTTTAACACATTACATTCTCCATTTTAGAAAGTAAATAAATTAATGCTGATGTGAAAATGAGAACTGAAGCATTTATCTAGGCAGAAGTATAAAATAAAATTTAATCTTTAGGTTTATATTGATTCGTATATTTAATTTAGAGGTACTTGATTATACTTGAGATATTTAAAAAAACCCAAAACCGTTATATATTAGAATTTTAGCATAAGAAGCATCAAAACAAAACCGAACTAAACCAATAAAGCCAAAATATACCATTTAAGAGGCAAAAATTTGAAAGGCAATCAAAAAAAGAGTTCTTTTTTTCCTAAAAAAATGTATAAATTAAAAATCTTTGAGTTTGAAGTTTTTCAAATTATTTGCTTTGAACTTTTGTCGATAGCTTAAATATAGGTCATCAAATACTGTGGTTTGATTGATAGATGACATGGGAATCTCTATATCGTTATAATGTGAAGTATTAAAAGAACTATAAAGTATTTCTAAGCAAACTTATTGTATAGTTCAGGAATTTTATAGCATATTGAGAAAATATTATACCAAATTTAATAAAAAAAATAAGCATTAGATTTATAATATTCTTCGAAAGGAAATTATCTCAATGATTTTAATTTGTGAAAAAAGCCTGTAAATACGTAGAATAACATTCATCTGTTGTATAATTACAAATACAAAAGTCCCAGCTACTTTCCCACAAAAAGCTGTTTGAAATAAATTAATTGTTTTTTAAAAAGTATGATTTACAATTAATGCATTCATACAAAAAATGAATGATAATTAAAATTTAGAGAATGTGAAAATAATAGAATGACTGAAGAAGAACGCAGTGCATTTGTTATATAATGTCTCAAACAATTCTTCCCACATAATTTATAACTGTTTTCGAAAACAAATTTAAATTAATTATCTTGAAAGTAAAGTTCGTGCTCAAAAAATATTTTTCCTCAACAAATTTATCCTAATAAAAATATAAATGCTAAAATATAATTTTTGATATTTAATTTTCGTTTTAAATATCAGAGCATCCAAATGAAAGATAAATTATAATTCATTCTTTGACTAAAATTTATTCATCATTGCAATTTTGTAAATGACATATTTCTGAAGTGTATATATGTATTGTTATAAGATTAATTTTTCCACATAAATCTAAAATTAAGTGCAAGGAAACTGAATGTTATTCTAAACATTTTTAAATATTTAACAGAAATAAGACTTTGAATATTGGTCTCTGGCATTGAATTTCTGGAATCTTCAAATTTTAAGTAAACATAGATTGATAGAAGAATAATATTACGAGATCCGATACATTATTATCGAATATTGATATTATTTATTTTAGTATCTTTTGGGTAATGATTTATCTAGTATCCTTGCAAATACTATTTAAATTCTCTATGAATTATATCTAGAGTGTGCGTACTGTGACACACATTTATATCGAAAATATAAATAATTCTATCCGAAGAACAAATAGAACGCTTCAACATGAAATTGACAGAATGTACACGTTTCATAAACTTCTTTCAGTTAATTTTGTATTTTATTGATGTATTTTTTGATTATTTGACCATTAATTTAGTTTTATCCTTTAAAAACAATTTTTTCCGTCCTATTTGATTCGATAATGATAGATATGAAGACTTTCATTATACAGGCAATTTTTATTGAACGACAAATAATCTGATGTCTCCTGTTTTTTATCCTAATTGTAGTTACAGTCCTGTCTTCAATTAATATGTGCCTCTGAGTAGCATGGAACTTCTGGCAACTCATGCAAAGAAAAATCTATGATGTCAAATCCAAAGTGCAATAATTAAAGTGATAACTTCTTAAGTGGGAAAGCCAAATTTGGGAACTTATCACCAAAATATTTTTGCATTATCGGTAGAACAAGAGTCAGCCATGTGTCTTCAACAAGAAGTGAATGGGTGATTAAAAACTGGATGAAGGAATTTAATTATTCCACTCACATTTTGTCAACCAATTACTATTGATGAGTATTCAAAATGTTGATAATATCCTTTATGATATTCAACAGTTAATTTCAGTTGAAATTACTTTTTGAGGATTTGTGATATCTATATAAATGTTTTGGCATTGGTTTGAATTGTTAAACAGTCCCAAATTTATATTATGTATTAGAAAGTAATTAATGGGAATTTGCAATATTAAATTTAACAAAATATTATAATATTAAGTTTAGCAAATAAATATCAAGTTTAGCAAATAATACTTAAATGTTAAGTTTAGAAAAATAATAATAAAGTTTTTATCATTTGCAACAATAATGGTGCTTTTTACTTAAAATACTACTGTACAACAAAAATGAAGAAATAATTTATGTAAGTAACATTCCGATTTTCTGTGACAAATATTACACAAAATATTCAATGGCAATATATATAAGGTGTCAATACTTTTGACTATTGTCCACCGATGCCTCACAGAAAAAATCCCTTATTTGGAATCCTTGCTTGAAAGTGGCCCTTGACGAAGTTTCCTGGCCGTTATTCTTTTTCTATTGATTATTGTTTTGATGCGGTTGTCTTATTTTGTTAATTAATTTAGATTCATTTGTATTTTAGTTGTAGCTGCATTTGCGCTCTCCAAATACAATGATTGATTAAAAAACTTTTTTAATTCTTAAACTTGTTTTAATCAATAATGATTTTTAGTTTCGATTCCGGTTTTGGTTTCGTTTCCGTGGTTAGTTCTGTTTCTGTTTCGTTTAAATAATTCTTTGATTATAGTATTTTGGATTTGTTTCATTAATTTTTTCTTATTCATTTACCTTTCATTTTGTGAACTTTTAGCGTGTAGTTCTGAATTGAGTTTTAATTTTGATTTCGACCTAGTTGGTTTCCTTTTAATTTTTGTTGACCAAGAAATGGGTTTTGATTGTTTTTAAAATTTTTATGATTGTATATATATATATACGCAAAGGTTTCAATAATATCTAGAAAGTATTATATCCATTATATATTGAAATAATAATATATTAGCAATCTCATATTCATAAAATGAGAAAATTGTACTTATGAAAAAAGTCAATGCGAGTTTAATTTTTAAATTTTCTTTTGTAGGTTATGTTTTGTTGTACAAAAGTGAATCTGGATACGTATCTGAGGAATCTCATGTTGCTCCCCAAAGAAACAGTGTCATAGTGAAAAATTTAAAATGTGGAACCAAATACCACTTTATTCTTACCGCCTTTAATAATGCTGGAAGAGGTCAGCCAAGTGAAGAAGTTACTGCAAGAACAAAAGGTGGAGGTAATATCTGAAATTCTTTCTAAAATTTTTAATTTTTAATAATTTTTTAAACTTTGTTAAGCATGTAAGAATTAAACTTATAAGTATGAAGATCTTCTTTAAGTGCATGCTTTTGAAAAAGATAAAATACAGCTAGTAGGCGGAGTCTAAAGCAATGAACTTTTTGCATTGTAGTGGAAATCTAGTTTATATGTAGTTGAAATCTAGTTTTGCTTGCTACTTTACCTCGTCATAGATGCCACCACCAACAGATTGAAAATCAAGATGGCTGACGATAACTGCTTTATTGTATTGCTTATCTGATCAGCTACCTAGATTGTTTTGACATTGTTGTCATCTTTAGAGTGAGGAGAAGGCATCCTAAAACTGAATTTTGAATAGTACAAGAAGAAGAAGCCAAAAGAAGAAGTCTGTGCATGAGCTAAAGGGACACACTCTTTATTGAGAGAAGACACCTTGAAACATAGCATGTCTCATTAAACTTAAAAATGGAATATGTTTGTTTATGAAGTGTTTTGCAGGACAAAAAAATAATAAAGCTTATTTTTATTTCAAATGATTATACAAAAATGAAGTTACGATCTTAGATTTTAGAAATCTACTGATCTTGATTAGAGCCCCCTACTCAATAGAAATGAAAACCTCTTGAAAAGAGAGAAAATTTAATAATATTTATTGTTGAAAGAACTATATTCCAATTATCTCTAATTAAAACTGCTAATATATTTCAAAGATTTCTTGAATTAAAACTTCAAAGAAGATATATCAGTAGAAGTTATGCTCTAATTATAGGTCCAAAGTTTTCAAAAAACTTTTTCGATCTATCCTCCCTAATTAATCGATTTTTTACACTGGATATATATTGAAGTCTTTTTGGTTTTGCAGGCATTATGCCGTTTTTAAATTATCAGTTTTATCCTCGGATGTACTTGAAATTTAAAAAGTAATATTTCATCTGAATCGAAGAAACGTATGATATAAAAATCTATAAAGAATGCACGCTATCTTTGGGCAACAATTCTAAAACATTTATTAACGAAAATGGTCATGCATTAAATGAAATGATTTTTCATGTATAAAGTAGAAGAAACGACATGTTTTATTGATAATTGCTATGATATTAATTATATGTTTTTGAAGTCTAATGTAGCGATTCGACTTTAAAAGCATATGTATCTGGCAATCTTTCTGGTGTACTGATAAATCATTGCATTATTGTTTATTGACTATTCATGTCCTGCTGACCTATGTAAATAAACATAATTGCAAATATTGCATAATTGAGTTTTATTTTCAGAAAAATAATTATCTAAATTATTCCGGAACAAATATAAACATGTTTTAGAACAATGTACTTAAATATAGGACTTAAAAAGTATGACATATCTCTTACTGTTCTTGTTAGAGGAAGTTTTCAGTTAAAAATTGATAGCATTACTGAAGAAATATTACCTTTATTTAATATAACTTTAAGAATTGAATTAAAATATTAAAAATTTTAAAACATTAATAAATTGCACTATTAACAAATGAAATACACATTACTAAATTTATCATGAGATATACAAGTCGATGCATCATTCACTTAATCAATGCTCAGTACCATAAAATTGATTTTACATCTTTTTATTGCCAAACCAAATTCATCTTCTTTTGAAAAGTCTTATTCATCGATTTGAATTTATAAACTGTCATTTAGTAAGAATGTCAATATTGTAGTATTTTTGCATTTATCCTTCAGTAAACTACAGAATATTTAATTAAATAGAGGAATTCAATAAATATGAATCATGATATGCATGCTACGTCTATTTTCTTAAAAAATCAATTTAAGAATGTAAAAGAAAATTAATTTTTGAATACTAAGTAAAGGCTCAATTTTAAATATAAAAAAATTTTGAAATGATTTAATTCCATTCATGACTATTATTTTTTTCTTTTAAATTTAATATTAAAAGGACAGTTTAAAAACTGAAATTATATTTATGCAATTGATTTGATTTATAAAATTTTGAAATTTCTCAGGCAAATTATTCAATAAATAATATTTCAATACGAGATTTCCCTAATGCTTTGGTGAATACGAAGTAGAATGAATGAAATATAATAATGAATGTAGATTGATGAAAATGGAGTAAAATGAATTAATGCTTTTCAGCGTCATAATATTGGTCTCAATTATATCTGAATGTTTATTTAAAAATATTTAAGCGTGCAACTATTTGATTTTAAAAGTAAAGAATTGAAACGTTAAAATTATCATAATTAATCAAATCCATAGAATCTGATTTTGAATTCCAGAAATATTGCTATCAGAGAGAATTTATATTCTTTAAATATATGAGAAATTATTAAAAACATAAAATTCCTTATAATGCTTCCATTATTCAAAACTGAGTGATTCTGGGACATAAGCCTATGTTTGAATTACTTTAATATATACTTCCACCATAAACTAGAAAGAGACTTCTAGGGATATTATTCATACCGTGTTTGTTGCAGCCAAAACTTGTTAGCTAAAAGTTAACCTCACCCATTTTATTTCACTTAAGTTAAAATTTGGAGTATCTGGGCTTAAATTAATCTCACGATGTTGCATAAAATTGCTTGTAACTCTTTACTTGGTCAGAACTTTATAAAGACGGTTGGAAAACTCTCCTCAAAATGGACGACTGCAAAGAT
This sequence comes from Argiope trifasciata, assembly GCA_026543055.1. NCBI lineage: Eukaryota > Metazoa > Arthropoda > Arachnida > Araneae > Araneidae > Argiope > Argiope trifasciata. The sequence goes on from JAPMOQ010048154.1 coordinate 2,267,026, forward strand.
TTAGTTCATATTAAGGCAGAATCTATTTAGAATAATAAGAATTAACGATAAATCTTACTGTTCAAATATTATTAAGAAAGTAAATTTTGAACATTTTGGAATCTTGATGTCGAATACATGGAACAGGTATAATTGTGTGATTCAATGCATAACTCATAACGATGAAAAATTAAGAATTTGAGAGCAACATAAATACTAATGCTTATGGGATTAGACCAAGAAACGAAATTAAAACAACTCTGTGCTTTTTATCAGATTATATATTAAAAAAAAACAGCTGTATGAAATCGCAAGTTAAATTTCATAGAACTGCAATATGCCAAAGGACAAACTGTTTATTTCTCAAAAAAATCAGTAAGTTATGAAAAAGAAATTAAAATAAAAAGAATGGATTAGATTTATTAAAATTAAAATTGTGATTATTTTCCGTAAAATTAAAATCTAAAATACGTAGCTTTTTTATTTTAACTTTTGTTTAAAAACTCCTAATTCTAAATTATTCAATCAATATAGAAATGCTGCACTTCTTGCAACACTAACAAAATTAAGAATTTTATTATATCATCAACATTTAGTCTCATGCGCTTATTATTAGAAAATATGAGTAAATTAAAAAAAAACCATACTCTTTTTGTACGAATATATTTTTGAAAAATGGTAGGTAATCATACGTGAAATTTCCTAGAGCTGCAATATTATATCAATGTTCAAAAATGTTTTTCTCAGAAAAATTCAATATGGAAACGAAATTAAATTCAAAAGAATGGTTTACATTTATTACAATAAAAAACTGATTATTTTCCTTAAAAAAACAAATATTCAGCTTTTTTATTTTAACTTTTGCCAGGGAATTTCATTAATATAAAAATGCTCTAAGTTCTTCACTTTTATTACTAGTTTGGTTACTAAAAAAAGGTTGAACTATCACATTTTATCAAATTGTTTTTTGCATACACCTTTCGCTATTAATATAAGTTCTATTTTGTCGAAGTCTAGGGAACTAACTTCTCACTCTTTACAAAGTGCTACTTTGTCAGAAAAGAAATAATCTCCCAGCGAGCCGAACCAGTTTGGGCTTCGAAAGACAAATTTTTATTACACATCAAAATACTTACCAAAACGTTTCAGGAACTCATCTATATATTCTTCAGGCTTTAAATACCAATTTTTTATTATTCTAGAGACATTTTAGGATGACACTCTTATGCTGCACCGAATATTTCTACAGTTATATCACTTATAGCCGAGATGTGTTTTTTTTTCTTCTAATCTTTATGATCAGAACCCTAATTCACTGTTAAAAATAACAGTTTACAGGCTCTGGATGAAGATAAACAGTCATTCTGAAGTCTATTTGGAAGAGTCTGATTTATAAATTTTACTGGTATCAATGTTAATGAATTATATAAGAAATCAGAAAATATAAGAAAAATATTTATAAAATTGTATTTTATTTTAACAGCTTAATCAATGATTTCTTTTATTCTTCATTTTTGCTTTCTTACACAAGCATAAAAAAATTCTATCTAGAATTCGATGAGTTTTTTGAAAAAGTGCTGAATAACCGAAATATAGATATATCATTGTTCAAGACCTACGTTTTAAAATCTTTGAATTGTAGAATGATATGAACTAAGAACATCAAAAAGAATAGAAAACAATTCGATTTCTTTCTCAGCAACGTCTTCTAGAAATCGGATCGGTTCTAAAAGAAATATTTTCTTACGAATTTCAATAGTCTGAAGTTTTCTTTAAAGAAGATATCCGAAAAGCGTAAGATCTTGCGAAATAGTATTTGAAACACAATACACACGACGGGATGAAAACTAAGTAATTACTCTTTGGCGTTGTTTTGCTAACAAATAGCACTTTGTGTAACAGGAGCTCCACGGTTGCTAAGAGTCTTCAGTCAGAAGGGAAAAGAAAACACATGAAATAAAATCTGAAAAACTAAACAAGGAACTGTGAGTTCGACTTCTGGCTTGTAATTTTATTTTTCTTTCGATACTGTTCTCCTTCGGGAACTGAAAAAAAGGATTTTCGAAAGTTTATAACTCTCAAATAGAAACTCGAACTACTCATGCCATAAATTTCTATTTGATTCTCGTTTATTGGGGACAATATATATGGCTAATATTGTTTTAGATAGAAAAACCAAAAATAATATCGCTCTGAAGTATGAAATTGCTTATTATAAATTGTCTTCTTGAATATCCTTTTTTCTCCAATGTTTTGAAAAGAATTAGGTAATAGTAAACCACAAAAACTGCTTATTTCAGGATGAATGGACAATAATATATAATTAATAAAAATTACTAAAAGAAAAAAGAATTAACTGATTTAACACATGATTTTTTGCCTTTTAATATGATAAACAAAACTTTTAATACGATAAATTTTAATAATATGAATGAGGTTTATAAGAAAGAGTCAACATAATAGTTTATTGGAGACAATATATATGGCTGATATTGTTTTAGGTAGAACATCAAAAATGATGTTCTGAAGCATGAAATTGTTTATTAAAATTTCTTTTATAGAATATCCATATTTCAGCCTGTGTTGTAAAGATTGAATCAAGATGAAACTGCAAAATCTATTTATTAATAACAAACAATAATATATAATCAAGAAAATTAATGAAGCAAAAAAAATTGATTGAATGCATATTTATTATTTTTCTTTTATATAAAGTAAACATTAAATAAAAAATATATTGATGTCGATAAGATAACATCAGTATAATAGTACCTAATTACACTTGTAATATTAGCACTTTGGATATAAACTCATTTTTATGCTATTGATAACAATGATGATTTATTCCCATGCTATATTATTTAAATACCTTTTCTGGTGCTTAATCCTCCATATTTATATTCTAATCTCTTCTGACTATCATTCAGAAAGTGATAGTTTTAAATATGGACATCCGGCTAAATATATATTGCTTCAGAACATAATGAATGTGTGACTTAAATTAATGATAAATTAATTCTAATTAGTTTTAAATTAATGATGTTTTGAAAAATAATAAAGAATATTTTTGTATTACTAACGCTACAAAGCGATCTTTTTCCAATAATTTTTCATTTCATGTCTTAAAAGTAGACTCTTAATATTTATCTGATCTAAAAGTTTCAGAACGAAGATGCTGTTCTTCATATTCTTCCATCTGTGGGCACTTTATTAGTTTTATTTAATGATATAAATTATATATCTCTGAGGCAATAAGAAACTACATCGAAGTTTGATAAGATAAAAAAATTATATATACATTTGTGGATTATTTGTAAATACAAATAAATGGTAATAAAATGATTTGAGTGTTGTTTTTAGAAACCAACAACCTCATCTTAAATTATTTAATGTTGAGGGCCAATCAGAAAATATAATCTTCCCTTAATTCTTTAAGACTATTATCTTATTAAATTTAAGAGTTATTTTAAAATATAAATTTCACGATGGATTTCAAATTTCTCTTTTCAGTTGAATTCTGGTGAAAGTTTCATTTAATTTTTCTTCTGTAAGTAATTAAATAGAGTGAAAGAAAATAACTTTCTGCTTTATTTTGCTAAGTTATTGACACGTTTTAAGAATGCAATATAATTATTATTTGATTTTATAGAAAGTTATATCTACGCGTTTTACAGCAGATAAGTTAAACAAGATTTTAAAATACTGTTAAGTTATTTTATCTGGGATCCAAATATAAACGTTCAACCTTATTCTTCTCTTTTCAAAAAGATGGCAAAATAATTGAAGTCTTTCAATTTAATTATTTTGTAACGTATACTAACATATATAAACATAACGTATAAACGCATAAATATTTAATTTGGTTACGGGCATAAATTTAAATAGAACGCATATACTTTTTATCTTATTTTAAAATCTTGTTACGAAATATACCTATTAATTCGGAAGAATTGTGAAGTTGATAAATGAAAAGTTTTATTTCATTCTTTTTATTAAATTTGTATTGTGGAATAAATAATTTCTCTTCTTGAAAAATATTTCAATTTTTAAGAACAATTCGAAACAGATGTGAAGGCAAGTAGAAAAGGAATTGAATCATTTATATAAATTATCGAAACGAGAATAACACGAGATACTACTGAGATTAATTTGAAAGGAAATTAAAATTTGTGTATTCTTATATAAACACGGAATTTGCGTTTTCACAAGTCATTTTACCTGCTAATCTTCATACTTTTGATTATAAAATTCATAATTGATATGGACTGATTTAGAATATTATATTTCTGCTTGATGGTAGAAAATTTTATAGTTAACTTCGTTTGTTTCATTCTTAAGGAAAAATTCCCAAAATAGCCCTCGTGTTGTTTTAAACGGTACGTTAATGTAACTAAACTAAAACTAAACTTAAGGAAAATTAAATATCAAAATATAGGAAAATTTTGAATATTATTATGGATTTCGTATTATATCTTATTATAAAGTAATCGAAGATTCATATTATTTACATGAAGTATTTTATCTTATAAAATAAATATTTAATTTCCCAATCAAATTTTCTCCCAAGTGTATAAGCAAAAAAAATATTGCCTGATATGGAAGCACTTGAATGATTATGCGAAAAATTCGCTATAAAATAAACAACGTCGAAAATAAAATTAATAATTCAAAAACTAGCGAAGGTTTTAATTGACAATAGTTAAGAAAATATTGTAAAAAATATGTGACAGAACAAAGGATAGAAGAAAAATGATAGCTCGAATTGAAAAAAAAAAACATTTATCGAATTTTTACTGCTTCAAATAGTTACTACCAATAATATAAAAATCATTTCACATTTTAACATCATAATGTAATAAAGGGTTATTAAATTATGTAACATATTTTGTGGCAAAAAGCAGTGAAAAGTTTATCTTTAGGCATGCCTTAGGATTCAGAAAAATGAAATTTGACATAATTATCACTGAATTAACAGCCAGCGTCCTGAAACAGGGATAGCGTGTCTTCCCCATGATCTGGACGTCCTGAGTTCTAGTCTCGGTTCGGGAATGATTGTTCTTCATCTGTGTTCATCTCTCTGAGAGGAGTGTTAATGTGCCCCCTTGTATAAAAGGGATTGTGCAAGCGCATATGTCAACGTCATATGTTCTAGAAGTTAGACTTCTGTCCTCTGGGGGCTTATGGGTCTTTACCCTCAGAAGCTACTGCACCAACTTTCTGTAGAAAAAAGGAAAGGACATCATAATCATCCCTGAATTAATGAATACAAAAAAAAAAGGATTCCTTTAGAATTTTAATTAAAAATTTATCATTTTAAAAAAAATCTAAAATAAAATAAGAGAATGCTAAAATTGATTTAATACCAAGCAAACCACACAAACATTAAAAAAAATGTTTTCATTGATATGACTTTTATTTCTATTTTAGTATTTATTTCAGCTTGTCTTACTTTAATAAAATTTAAAAATACTTTTACGTATATTTTAGAACGCACATTTCATAATAAAATATTTTAGTGTAATTTATTACAGAAAGTTCATTGATTTTGCAGCTGCTTTTACGAAAGAGAGTTGCGATTATCTATAGTTATAAAGTTCAACGTGTGTGTGTGATTGTTGGCGCTCTACAGGCCAGACCGTTGGACCTACAGCTACCAAATTTGGTACATGTATACCTTGGAGGTTGGAAATGTTCACCTCAGAGCCCTTTTTTCGAATTTTTAATTAGAATTTGAATTAATTAAAATTTAAGCGCAATTTCGACGTTTTTCCGATATAACTTCCGAAAATATTATTGCACAAACATGATTTTTACATCAATTTAAATATAAAATAAATTAGCTTTTTAATGGTATCAATGTTTTAATGTATAACTTAAGCGTCTATTTTTAACGAATTTTTAAAGAAATATTTCAACCATTTTTTTGAGCACGTGACAGGATAAAATAAGAGAAACATAAAATGTGATATTTTCTAAAAAAATAAATGAAAAGCAAAGGTTTCTGTAATCGTTTGCAACATCTAAATCATTTACGCAACAAATCTTCTTTATTTATGGTAAACCTGATTGAATTTAGACAGGATATGCATTGAAATTCCAACTTAATGGCATATTTCTATAATCGTTTGCAATACCTGTATCATTAATTCAATATTTTTTTTCCATTATAAAATGAGATAGTTTCTAAAAAAATAATTGCAAAGCCAAGGTTTCTATAATCGTTTGCAATATCTAAATCATATATTCAATATATTTTTTTTTTCTTTTTTCGCTTTCTTTAAAAAACATATTTAATATTTTGGCAACATCACAGAAAAAAACATTTTTAATTACAGGCCAATCAATGCCCGGAATTACTTTAAGGCTAAAGGTTATGTGACTCAATTGAAAATTTTAGAGCCCATAGCTCCTGGCGAACCAGCTGGTTGCCAAAGGCTTCTTGTATTAAATATATTTATTATGCACATATTGTCTGTCCCATGAACAGGCAGTCCCGGATTTGAGTCCTTGTTTGGCATGGATGTTGATCCATTGTGCTCTACCTGTGAGGTGTGTGAAATGCACCCCACCCAACTCCCCCGTAAAAAATAGTTGTAGAAGTGAATTTGTGTGTCTTCTTCATTTGAGCTAAAAGTCAGACTTTTCCCTCAAGTGCTCAGGGATCTTTAACCTCAGAATCTATTGTACGCCCTTAAGAATCTTAACCTATTGTACGCCCTTTTCCGTGATAACGCGGAGACGGCACCATGATCATTATGCCCTTACCATCGCTGTTATATAATTATGGTGCAATGAAAAATACTATGAGATTTATTGCCTAGTTGCAATTTCCCCCTATCGCAATTTTAAAATAATACACCAAACGTTCTGAAATGAAATCCTTTATTTACATTCTATAGCCATTAAAATTTTAATGGTAGAGAAGGAGGACGATTTGATTTTTCGATTTGATTTTTAAAAATAAAAGTAAATAAATAATTTAGCTGAGTAAGTTGAGTAAATAAATAATTTATAAATAATATATATATTTTTGTGTCCGTTATTTCACCAAATAAATCACTTGAAAATAAAAAATAAAAATCTCTGAATAAGAAACTAATTAATCACATCTTTTTTCGTTATTAGATTTCTTCATTATATATATATATATATATATGATTTTGCCAATAAATAGTAACTAAATTAAAGTGCAAGGTCAATTCTTCTCCTACTAAAATTTCATCAACTAGACTTTTAGAATAAGTAACCAATGAATATAATTTAACACCTCATTCATTTACAAAATTTCCTCCTGCATATTTATTTTTCACTTTACCTTATCAT